>OZ018319.1:32888032-33018032 GCA_963969495.1 Ceratothoa steindachneri
AATTCATGCAACAGGTGTCTGTTAGGACTATCCAACGCCGCCTCAAGGACGACCTCGGCTATGAGCATCGGGCGCCGCGACGTAAACCCATTCATTCTAAGTGAGACAATAAAAGTGTGCAATTTTGTAAGAAATATCTGAAGTGGGACAGTGAGAAGTGGAAGACGGTATTTTGGAGTGACGAGACTACGTTTAACGTTACTGGCAACCGAGGAGGCAAGGCGAGGTTACGGCCAGGTACGGACCCGTACCACCACAAGTACAAACAGGGGACGGTCAAGTACCCTGATAGCGCATGGTATGGGGTGCCTTTGTGTACTAAGGAAAGGGTAAGTTGTTGGTGTTGCCTAAAAAGATTAGTCAACAAAGAACGCTACTTGGAACTGTTGTGTAAGCGTCTGGAGGATTGCTTTAATGCATGCAAGAGTGAGGTCTTCATGCTGGACGGTGCACAAAGGCACCAACATTAATCAAGGATTGGTTTGAGTTTGTGGGGGTGGACTACATAAAGGACTGGCCTGGTAATAGTCCAGAATTAAACCCTATTGAAAATCGTTGGAGACTCATTGAGCTACGGATACGAGGACGTAACACCGCAACTATGCCAAAGCTCATAAAAGAGATTCAGGACATCTGGGACAACTTGGAACATTCCACGCTCCAAAGACTTGCTGAATCCGTTCCTCGACGCCTGGAGAGCTGTCTGAGAAGAAGAAGACTCCCCGCAGAGTATTAGAGACTGGTAAGTAACCCCTAAATATTTTTGTTAATGATTTTTTTTAGTGTTACAGGAAAAAAACGTACCGCGTCTTTACCTTTGGCGTCGACTGTATATATTTATCTTAGGCAATAAAGAGTTGATTGCATAGGCAAGCTCGCTACACGGCTGAAAGTCGTAGATTATTCGTTAATTAATGGGTTACAAACATTCCTCCCAAAGTTCTTACGAGATTATGAAGCTAGTATTTGTGCAATGCGAGGGGTGGGAGGTCGACGTGATACAATGAATATTTTGTAGTGACGGTGGAACGAGTATTAATAAAAATTAGTTAGCGGCTTATTGTCATGGTATGTTTGTTAAATTAGCCTCTTATACCAGAAGTGGTCGGTCTTTTATATTGCTCATATCTGCTTGTATTCTACGTGGCTGTTTCTTTACCAGGTGATTAGTTTTAGCCGGGCTTGTCTGGTACTTAGCCATTCCCCACAGGTGGTTTGGTTGGGTAGCTGTGTTTATCTGACTGGGTCGGGGCCGCATAAAAAAAAAAAAACTCTCGTGGTCTGTAGCAGATGTTATTCTGTGACTCCACGGCAAGGTAGAGGCCTCCCCTACGAAGTTCACACTGATCCCGGTCAAACACTAGTTTATCATGCTATCCTCGCCATTAAGTGAATTGGATCTTCCAACCTTCCTTTTGGTGGTGTCTGGCCCATTTACATTCGAAAATTTTCTCCTTTTTAAAAATATCCGTCACAACCCTGAATTCTTATCCAAACATTTCGTGCATGGTCTCTACGAATCATTTACAATATGGATAATTTTTGTGTTTCTTCGAGTAGTCATGATTTTAAGAGGGATTCTAGTATTCATTGTCCTAATTTCATCTTTATTGGTTTCCTTTCCCACTTCCATTATCTACTCCCTGAATATTTGCCATAAGAACACAAGAAAATGAGTCAGCAAAAGGATGTTTATCGTTTTCATCTTTAAAAATGTCCTCGTTAGTCCTGACTATGAGGCTTGGAAAATAATACATCATCAAATCTGTCAGGACCCTTTGCACGTTCCGTAAATTTTAGTGGGGTAACTCTGGAAGACGACCCCGATCCCTTCTGGAGGAAGATGAGGGGGGCAGTTTTCAATGACTTAAAAAGTTGCAAAATCGATTATCTTTATTTTAAGTTGTACTAGGATACCAGATTTACCATTGTGCATTTATTGTAAAAAGAATTTAGCAGGTCGCCCTAAAAGATCTGAGCATTTCTAAGGATGGAAATAAAATATATTAATTCTTATTTATCAAAATTCGCTCCATTTTTTTTAATGACCTCGGCCCATCTTCCGACTTCATAATTCCATCCGCTTATAACTTGGCTGTTTCGGGGGAAAAGAAGTTATCCCGGAGGTTTTTGATAACATCTAAATCAATCAGCGATTTTCCGCTCAATGGAATTTTGCAGGGACGTAAACAAATGAAAGTAAGATGGTGCAATGTCTGGAGAGTGGGATGGGTGAAGTAAGGGATCTCAGCAAAGCTCATGCTGTGTGTGGGCAACCCAAAACACATGATGTCTAGCGTTGTTTTGATGGAACACAACACCTTTCCTGTCGGCTAATTCCAGCATATTATAATTATTGATGGTAGGATTGTATGGGAGTTAATAAATAATGTCTTTGAAAACACACAAAAGCATTACTTTTTTGAATGAAAATTCCGTTTCGGTAGCTGTTTAGGTAGATTTTCACGCAGTTAACAGTAAGTATACATTGAGGAAAAAATATATATATTGAGTTTTTCTTCCTCTTTCAACACTACTTTCAATCATCAATATATTGATGATTGAAAGTAGTGTTGAAAGAGGCAGAAAACAAAATATATATTTTGCTGCAATGTATATTTACTGCTAACTGCGATCCGTCTTAATGGAACACCCTTTATATGGCTGCGTTATACTATTATATTTATGCCTTGATAATGAACTTGAAAATAGTTAGAAAGTACTTGGCTTCCTCTTTTCATTTTTCTACGGGTGTTTTTGTATTTAATTCGTGCCTGCAATATAACTTCCTTTTTAAGACGGAGGATGAAAAACACGCATGAAAAATCTTTTATTTCTTCAAACTTCCGACCCGCTAAAAACTACCCCCCGGCATTTTGTACACGCCGTGGGACTTTTATTATAATGGGGTATATTCGCTTCAACTATTAATACAAATTACGCTTCTTCCGATAGTAGAATATATAAAACTAGTGAATAAAGGCAAGGCTTGCACATGATTACAAAGGAAAATTTTAAAAAATGCTAGGAAACAGTAGTTAAAAATTGGACATATTTAAAACTTTAAAACTAAGGCAAAATCAATTACCTAAAAGGTGCTGAAATAACTGTTGAGTGGCCTAAAAATAATCATATTCACATCCTGTTCGCTCAGTTTTGGGAGATAAGGAATCCATAAATATACAAGATGTCCTTACTTCAAATTCTTGCCTCGACGTTTGTCTTTTTACTCTATTTTCTTTGTATTGAATTACCCAACAACCATATTAAAGTGATCGTTTCCTTCTGTATGAATGTAGATTCATGAGTGCTGATGTTGACAGGTGTAGGTTTGGATTATTTATAAGGGGTATGATACAATTCTTATGAAAGGGGATGTGTCAGAGTAGATGGAATTTTACTCCATTAGATCTTGGGTAGTATCTGCCATTATGACCATTTTATTAAAATGGATCGGGGACCTGGCCCCTTCCTTCGAATTTGAGAAAGCAATGATGTTCCACGCTATCTTATTAAATTATTCTACTTTGAGTTTAATGTCATTTTTGTAAGTTGTCAGATCTGTCAAATGTTGGTGACCAGTTTTCTTGAACGCGTATTATTTGCACCTTCGACTGGCAAGGGCATGTAGTTGGTAGTTATCCATGAAAAGCTCCAGTCAAGCTTATAGAAAGGAAGCAGGAGGCTGTGGTTAACAAGAGATACAATACCTAATGGGGAACGAAGCTGAGGAAAGCAGACAAAATGTAAAAAAATGGTGATCCTGAAAAAGTTTGAAGTTACTAGAAAAAAAATTATTTACCCTAATGTGGGAGGGCGTTTTTCATAATAGCCGGAATAGCCACAGACAACTTGAGAGCCTCTCAAACATCCTTGGGAAGAGAGAGGCAACACGGGGAATTGAATGGGTGAAAATTCGGAGTTAGCAGTCTCGATTTTCAGACAGCCCTTCCCACTTTTATTATGTAAATTGGCAGTGGTTCAGATTTAGCCAATGATTTGATATATCCGGAGATATTCATCGCACAGCGAAACATATGAGGCGGCGCAACTTTTGAAAGATAACACTTCGAAATTATTGGGACGATTGTTTCGAATGTACTACTGATACCTGCATTTTTTTTAGTAAATAAATAAGCAATTTGGTATATTCAGGTTAAGGTACATCTACCTAGCTCCTACTTTGTACAAGATGATTCTAAACTTTTATGTGGTGTATGAAAAGAACAAAAAAAAATGATAGCACAAAGACTCGCGTGATGACAGGCGCGGAATAGGAAGACAAAGAAACAAAAAAAATGAAAATTAACATTAGTACATCAGTATAACTCGTTATCATCGAAACGTGGATCAAGAACCCATAAAGCAAAAGTAGAGGTTAACCTTCCAATTTTACCCCTCTGAAGGAGCCCATGCTAGTTGATCAGCCAACGCCATCTGGTCATGAGGCGGCCCTTCAATATTAATGTGTTTCCTCCTAAAATGCTTAGACAGGTTACCCGACTCATTCGATCGGTAGTTGCAAAGGTAGCAAGCGTAGGGGCGAGTGCCCGTGTGCTTCATAACGTGCTTCGACAGATTGGTCTTATTGTAGGCCCGGTATGAGCAGCATTCGTACGCACACTGCCACATGGTTCCTTCTCGTTTCATAAAGGGTCGCGTCATTTCAGCGATTCGGTCTGACGAGAGTTCATTAGGAGGGTCGACTATGATCGGGTACGACGCCTACAAAAGAAAAAAAAATGGGGAGTCTGAATTCTGGTTTATCGTCCAAGGTACTTTACAGCCGTCCGTGAAAGGGAATTAAGTACTTTTTCAACCTGATCTCTGAGAGCCAAAGCTCGCACTACTTTTGTATGCCAAAAATTAGCCTACAATTATTTTATCTCTATTTCATCCACTCTCTCCATGGATATATAAATATATGTTGTGCCTTACACTTGTACACTAAGTTTGCTAACCGATGTGTAGCTGTCCCAATTTGATCTCCAAGTAGAGGAAATTCACGAAATTCGTCTCCATTGACGAGCGTCATTTCCAAAACAAAATTTGTGCAGTGGAAAAAGATATAAAAGTGGAAATATCTTGAGAAGCGCGCGCGAAGTTTAAAAAATATATATCAAGATTAATAATAAAAGTAGAGAGCCGATAAAAAAAGAGTAATATTATCCAACAATCCGGGTAAATCGTCTATGCTAGGGAGAGCAGAGATTGGTGAACGGGGTGGGGGTTGCTTGGAACACTGGCTCTGGGCCTGACAGAAAGAGACGCCCCTGGGACTCGATTGTTGTACAAATGAAGCATTCGAGAGGCTGTAGCAATTATACAAGAGAAGCAGCTATGGGGAGATTTCCGCTGCTCTTTTCTATCTAATGGCACTGAGGTATTCCAACACACAATCACTGCAATTGAGGTTATGATAACGAATTTCCAGTCAAAAAACGTTATGGGGGGGGGGGATCACACCTATAAAAAGGTTTATTCTCAAATAAATTTGAGTTTTGTAGAGTATCTACAGGTATGTCTTATCTCTGTTCACATTGGAAACGGTCTTTCCTTTCCACTCGGTTAGGCTTGGTAGTTGAGAAAGAATACTGGGGTAGATAAAAATAAGAACATAAGAAAAGAAGGAGACTGCAAAAGACCATTCATGGCCTACACTTGGGAGGTAACAAATCACATCAACCTTAAGCACTGGGATAGAGCAGGGAAAATAACTCCAGGACCAAGTTTGTAGATACCAAGAATCAAATGGGGGTGTTCGGGTTAGAGCCGTCTCAGAACGATATTTACGCTCGGGGCAAGAAGGATTTTCGCAACTTCGAAGCATCGAATGCTGAGAAAGCTTCGCCATTCATGGAGAAAAGTGTGCAAGCGCGGCTAAGACAGTTTACGGTGTCGAAGACGTTTAAATAAAAGTGGTTGAAAAGACCTTTAAAGTGAGATAATAGGAAACGGGGGCAAAAAGTCAAGCCATCAAGTAGGATTTGTAAATTAATCCAAATTTTACTTGGGCCCACTGGCTCAGAATACACAAACCTTAATTTTATTTGCGAGAGGGCGATTAAAGAAACTCAATCGTGCGATAACCAAATGCGTATGAACGCGCCCTTTATTAGAGCAATGGTTCCCAAACTTTTTCCGATATTTACCTACTTTTCATATATGATCTCCATTCATGACCGCCCCCCACCCTCCCGAATCCACATCTCGTAACTAGAGTGACTGTCTGTAGTCCTACATTTATTTAGGCCCCATTATGAAAAAATCCGACAATACGTAATTGTATTTATTCTACCTCATATTTTTCATTTTTCAAATACTCAGTTATGGAAACTTGAAATTTACATTTTGCCATCATTTGAGAGTAGGCCTACCTAAAATTAAAACTCAATTTCCAAAAACCTTTCTCAATATACAATATTTTTTTTTCACTGGATCAAAAGTGTAATCAAGAACAATCCTATTTTTTTAACTAAAAAAAATAATAATTCTAAACGAAAATCTATCATAAGGAGTTATAAATACCAAAGCCAAAACGTTTCCTTCAAATCCTATTTAAACTCAATGTGAAGGCCATCAATCACCATCTAAATGCTTGCCTTTGTTTTACCCAAAACACATCGTAGGTCATGCTTCAGAACAAGTCTATTGTGATATTTTGATTTCATATACAAAAGTGGAGAGAATGCAACCTCACAGGAATAAGTGGATGCAAAGGTGACGGAAAGCTAAATTGCCTAAGTTTGAGTATGATTAAAAAAACAAAATACTGAAAAAATTCAGTTTCAAACTTCATTGAGATTTTTATGTGTACATAGCCTCAGCTTATGGCCGGCCCCCTTAGTTTGGGAAACATTGCATTACATGCAACGCAAAGCGTTCAAAGTGGAATCGAACCTCGCAATCTTCAGACCACGAATCCTTCCTTGCATCGCACGCTTGTTCGGAAGTTGTCAAGGGGAAGTGAATGGACGCTTTATAAATCTAAGGCCGAGAGTCGAGAAATTTGGCAATTACATTAATGATAATTCGTTTGGCAAATTTGGTTCTTTGAAGGAAACCAATCGCCGCACACTTGAGTATTGCTTAAAAGGAAGTATCTCAGCTATTGTAAATTATCAAACACTAGTTGTTATATTTTGGATTTCTCACGAAGCTGATCGCCAGATTGGAGTAATTAACCAACGTGACCATTGATGCAACACTTGTTCCTTACACCGAACCCTTTACTGTATAGATGGACCACGTATCGCCTATTATTTGGCAATATGTTTCGTTTTCAAATGTCTATAAAGATTGCTACTTTGGCAGGAACGGTATGAACATAGGTAACACGCGAATGGCCTCTCCCCAGTGTGAGTTCGAATGTGAGTGACGAGATTAGCTTTATTAGTATCCGCAAAGGAACAACCAGCATACAGGCATCTCCACATCTTCCCATCTCTCCACATATAGCAGCGAGCCGTCAACTGAGTACCAAGCGGGGTGGCACGAACTCGCTCCACACTTTCGAGAGGTGGAAATGAAGCCTAGAGGGAGATGAAAAAAAGAGCGTTAAGAATTCACTTGCCTAAAACCTAGTGGAGTTTGCGCCTGATGTCTTACAGATAAACTGGTTCCATTATCCAGTTAACCTCGCCTCATATTCAGGACCAGCACTTCCTAGAGATGGAAAGGAAGTCAAGGGCAATTTCGAATGCCATTTTATGAAATGACACTTTGGCCTAATCGTACAAAGCTGTTTATATGGATAGATTCTACATGGAAAGAGAAGACATCTCGGAGGAGAGACAGAAACTAGATACGCTCGAATACAAGTGGATACTGCATAAACAGTAAGGTCCGGTTAGGATCAACCAGTGAGGGTAACGAGATAGAGGGCAATCTTAAGGTTGAAGCAATATTTGCATTTATAGGTTTTAACACCGATTCTCACGGCATGATGCATAACACTGGCCTGCGTTTCAAACCTTTTTTTTCAAAGGTTTTCCAACTTATTTAAGACCCTTTTTGAGTGCTGAATTAAAAAATATCATTTATTTTCTTTGGTCAGGTCTGGTTTCTAAGATACACTCGATTTTTATTACAGCATATTTTTTCCCAAATGGCACTATCATCTAAGCGTATATGGGCTTTGTTTTTGCCACAGCTGGTCATGTTACCTTAAATAACTAGTTATTCTTTTCTGCAGTACGATGGATCGGAAGTGTAAGAACCATCCTAACAAATTTTGTTTCATCTGCGGACACGTGGTTCTTCCAGACCGTCAAGCGAAAATCATGGATTTTGTGAAGAAGGCTCATTACGCTTATTTTGGAGTCAAACTAGGGGACCAGGATAAGGCATTTGGTCCCCATATCTACTGCAAAACATGTGAGAACTTACGGGATTGGAGGAATAGGAAAAGAAAGAGTATGCCATTTGGTGTCCCAATGGTGTGGAGGGAAGGGAAAGATCAGGTTACCGACTGCTACTTGTGCATGACAAATTTTTTACAGATTTATATTTTAATCTTCGTAGCGAAGCGCAAGTTCCCCCTCGTAGGGGCGGGGGCGAAGTCATTGCCTGTTATCTCAATTAAGATCTGCATTTTAAATTAAACTTGGTTTTGAACAGCAGGAAGCTGCGCAGTCAACCAGATTACAACCGTGCTATTATTCGATTTTGCATTCAAGTAATCAAATGAAAGAAAAATATTGGAAAAAATAGCTGCAGGAATAATCCTTGGTTCTTGAACAATGGGAGCAAAATGAGGCAGAAATCGGAAAAAAATAAAAATAAGTACAGTCGTTTAATGAAAATTCTCCTCTAAGCAATTTTTTTTTTCTAAGGATAAATTAAATTTTGGAGAGATTCTCTTTTTTTCCACTATATTTTAAGAACGGGATTTTTTGAGGGGTGAAAAATAGTAAATATTTTTTTTGCTTAGTTAATGAATGACCATATTAAAAAAAAAAAAAAGCCAGGCCTTAATTTTAATCAATTTTCTGAACTTTACCATTTTGTTTTTTCAAATACACAGGAATTAAAAAAAAACTGCTTTGGAAGAAAAGGGAAAGAATTTTTAGTTTACAAACATTTTATTGGATAAGTTTTGATCAATATTCAGAGAAAAAAAACCCTATCCTTCTAAAGAAAAGCTTTCAAATGAACAACGATACAAAATATGCAGTTAGGGTTGAAACCTTTCGAAAATAAAGGTTATTATATAATTTGGGGGATATATTTTTGGAACGGGATCTTTTGGAAAGTGCAAAAGTGGTTAAAAAAACCCTTTTTTTGCTTAGTTAATGAGTAACCTGGTATGTTTTTGCAGTTTATTATTACTATAATTGGTGAAGTTTAGAAAATTTCTAAAAATTTTTACCATGGCTGCTTTCTTTTTTGTATATTCGAAATTTTAATCTTTATCAAAAGAAAATAGCTACTTGCACCTAAAAACGAGTAGAGCTAAATGGGAAGTTGAGAAACGGGTCCTTTTGTCCCTAACAATAAATTTTAAGAATAGGAATTTTGAGATGGGTTAAATAGAAAGAAATGCAGGAGGTGGAAGAGAAGAGGAATAATAAGAGAAGGAAGGTGAGGATGGGAAGGAGAAGAAAAAAAGTGAAAAAAGGATGAGAAGAAGAAGTTTAAGAAAAGGATGAGGATTAGAAAAAGAATAGAAGAAAAAGATGGAAAAAGAAGAGCAGTAGAGGAGGATGAGAAACATAGAATACATAGGTGGAAGAAGAAAAGTTGAAGAGCAGGAGAAAATAAAATAAAGGATGAGAATAAGAAAAGTCAAGAAGGAAAGGAATAAGAAATGGATAAGAAGAAAAGAAGACAGGAGGAAGAGGAGAAAGAAAGAGCGAAATGGAAGAGACGTAGGAGAATGAATAGGAACAGAAGATAAGAAGAGAGAATGAGGAGAATAATAAGGAAAAAAGAAGATCATTTGAGGAATTCCCGTTTGAAAATAAAAGAAAGAAATTCCGAATGAATTAATTTTTGTAGGGTGTGGGTCAAAAATTAACAAACAGTATTTATTGGGGTTTTTTTTTTGTTTCCTTGTACTTTAAAAGAGGTTCAAGGGGCGTTTAAACAAATAGTAAAAAAACTAATGAAACGGGGTTGAAAAAAGCGGTTTCAAAAACCAACTAGGCCTGAGTCAACAGCCTGAATAGCGAGCGCAGCGAAGCCACGGCTCGTTTCCTTCTATGAATCATTTAAATAATTTTTAAACTTGGTTGCGGTCCGTTTTGAATTTGAAAGGTCATAATGCAACATCAAATTCCTATTTTTATTTTACATTATATAACATTGTGTACCACTACAACATTCCCTTAAAAGTAATACTTTAGCAATGGTTGGTTTGTTTACTCGTATTCACAAACTACAATTGTAGATCATAGTTGACAATTAACTCAGAATTAGACAAATATGTGAAGGTTGGCCCAATTTTACACAAATAAAATTAGGAATTCAAATAAAGAAAATACACTCCAAATAAATAGACGAATTCAATTATAATGTCATTCTCGTACGAATGTATAAGCTGGGGCATGGTTACATATCGGAAGAATTTAATATGCTACTACTTTTAGTGTGTCAAGAGGAGGCAAATTCTCCAATTAAATGCAAACAATTTGCGAAAGACAAGATAATTGTATGAAACTTGTACAATTTCATATTTTATTAAAAAATACGAACAATTTTTTGCATATAAGGTAAATAAATATTTCAACGGATTGTCTCGCGAGAAATTTATTTTTCTTTCCACATTTCAAGTCACGTACATACGAGACAAACCTCGCCTTCCCTTTACAAACATCCTGATTCCCAAACCTTACCGATTACACAAAATCTCAACTTGAGAGATTTCTCGCGTGTATGTTCCGAAAGTGTTTATACAAATTACCCGAATCACCTGAACGATAAGGGCACATGGAACAGGCAAAAGGCCTTTCTCCTGTATGGTTTCTAACATGGCGAGCGAGGTTTGTCTTGCTGTAATTCATGTACGAACACCCAGGAAAAATACAATGCCAAATGGAATCTTTCTTTTGCATTAACCGTTGCGACATTTCAGAGATGCCATGTGAGGAAGAAACATTGGGGCGAGAGGCTTCCAACGGATCGAAAACCTAAGAAGAAAAGAATACAATGACGGTAACTGAGCCAGGAGTCATCGTAGCAAGGCTAATAATTAATTAAAATATAATTCCCCAAGCAAAGGACAATATAAAATAGTTCGTTCTAGCTTGTTACCATTTAACCTTCCTTTTTCACAAGCTGTAGATAATTTCTACCTGATCGATACAGATGAGCACCGGGAATCCATTTACTGGTAAAAATTCTCCCTCTTGAAATATTCAAAACTTGGTAAAGTTTGTGAGAAAATGAAAAACTCTACAGGCCATCATGGACAAACCAATCCCAGCCTTTATAGGCGTGTTTCCTCTCCAGCAAAGTTCACACTAATAGAGGTGGGTTTCTCGTCATCGCGGCGCACATGATAGTTCACTTTGTGTTTTTGCTTCACGTGCCTTTGCAGGTTGCTACTCTGATTGGAACGATACAGACACCAAGGACAGGCAAAAGGCTTCTCGCCAGTATGCCTCCTGACGTGAGTTAAAAAATTAGTCTTATTGTACTCTCGATGTAGACAACCGGGAAACACGCACATCCACATGGGGCCCTCCTTTTTCATAAACTGCAGAGTGATTTCAGACACCGGCTCGTGAGAATTAAAAGTCTGGCGTCCGTGAGTAAACGATCCCTACGAAAGACAAGAATATTTGTTACAACGGTGTCTTTTACGTCCCAACGCTAGCTATTAATGTCTGTAGATTCAAAATGTCACTCTCCCCAAAGTTTCGAGACCCGGATTAATAAAGCAGGTAGGTAGGTGTGCGTATTAAGTTGCCTGCTACTATAGAATTAACGTCTGCACTATGTAATAACCCCTTGTACCGATTTCAAGTACGATACCATGAATTTACAATTACATACAGAGTCAACGGCTCAGGAGCCAGTGAATCTTGGACGTCATTTAAATGCGATCGCACTCAAAAACTTTACCGGGGATATAAGCTCCGTTGCCCTCATTATGCACGCGTTTCAAATGCCTGTAAAGGTTACTACTCTGATTAGATTTGTAGGGGCACAGGTAACAACTGTACGGTTTATCTCCGGTGTGCCTTCTCACGTGTTTGTTAAGGTTACTTCTATCATTCGCCTGGTGGCTACACCCTGGAAATAAGCAAATCCACAGGGAGCCTTCTCTTTTCATAAACCGGCGCTCAAACCTCTCCGATGTGTGTTCCCCAAAATGCCCAGACGCTCCGAGAGAAAACTCCTACGAAAGAGAATACGACGGCATCAGATTCTACGCCAGAAATGGAGGAGTTTGTTTATTTACTTCATTCACCCCGGGGTTAGTTTGGAAGACGAGAGAAAACTTTGTGTGATGACGCTTAGGAAATACAATGGGTATATCTATTCTAATAAAAATAGTTTAAGAATGAAAAGTTATGGTACTTAGAAGGGAAAATGTAGTAAAATTAGAGAACCTGGGTATCGTTGCCACCCCGATTTTTCCCCCACCAAACCGAATACTGTGGGACTACAATTTTAAGGGCTTACTTTGTTTAAAGAGTTTTTCGAGGATGGGTTATTAATAATGGGGGCCCGCAACATATACAAGGATTATATTTACTCTCAAAAACGTCAAAACCTGTAGTCAAAGAAAAGTAAGGCAGTAGGCATATCAGAACCCTAAGTGGTGAACGTCAAAATACGAAGAATGTCGATGGAGCGGATACAAGAGGCACTAAGACTGCGAATATGACCCTCCCAGGTGAGGAGTCGGTCGAAAACAAGACCAAGGAAACTGCGAATCCCCCGCACCCAGGCGAATACGTTTAGAAAAAAACCCGGGTAGGGATGGAGCTGTGGATGGCGGCTGAAGTGCACCACCTTAGTCTTAGCCAAGGAAAACTAAAACCTGTGCGCTTTGGCAAAGAGAGAGACGCGATTCAATGCCCGGTTGAGTCGAGGATCCAGAGTTATCAACTAGGCCGCACCAAAAGAGATCGAAAGGTCGTCCATGCAGAGTGCAGAAATTGTTACAGCAACATAGATGATACCGTTGATGTTCAGGGCAAAGACTGAGATAATATCTTCCTTCTACAATGGGGGCGGAGAAGGATGCCCATCCGTAAACAGAATCGACGATTTTCCAGAAACTCAGAAATAAAGATTGTACGTCCTCTCGCCCCCATCGTGTGGAGAGTCTCATGATATCGTTTCGCCATGCGGTATCATTAGCCTTCTCCAGATCGAAAAACACCGTGGCGAATTGCTGTCTACGAAGGAAGGCCCGGCAGACGGCATTTTCCAGGCGGAGCAGAGGATCCGACGTAGAGTGGAACTTGCGGAAGCAGCACTGTGCTGAAGACAGGTGGCCGCCGCTGTCCGAGACAAAAGGCTAATCTAACATTTACTAATTTCTCAATCAACTTGCACACGAGGAGGTTAGACACTGACCTCTCCTTGGTTTACGAAACGCGAGCACAATAGCCATGACATACGGGACATCGTCCGGACAAAGGGCGGTGTCCGCACATGGGGTGAGAGCGGAACGCAACTTAAACAACATAAACCGATCCTGGAAGGTTTCGCCTTCAGCGACATCACAGGTTGTATTGAATGCTGGCGGAATTTTTTTTTTCATTGTGGTAGCCCATCTGGCGAATGGCCTACTCGGGCATGTCGCCGTACACAATAGCCTACTATTAGGCTATATTAAAAAAAAATCAAATAACAAAAAAAAATCTAAATAACAACGATAAAAAAGGACAAAGGCTAAAAAAAAAATAACTAGAAAAAACAAAAAGGCATCGACTGGATCAGAGAAATCCGGACCACCGAGCCCGCTCCAATGGTAATATCCTGTCGGCCGAACCATCGGCACCACCGAACCAAAAATTACGTCGAACTCTCAGAGTTTCATAGCCCTAAACCGAAAGGTTTACGCCATGACTGACGCCTATCGGTCACGGACGAAATGAGAACGGTTGGGGGCGACTAGGCAAAATTCGAGTTTCCTAATCTCTACAATGGGATTCTCCTATTAAGTGCAGACATGCATGCCCGTCACTGAGAGCGGCGAGCGTATTTCCAAACAAAATTTTGGTTGCGCCAGACTTTAGGAGGTATAGAGGCCAGGCCCGTGGCAATAATGGTGCCCGAGAACTACGCGCCATCTAGGCACCTAAACTCCTCCGAGGTGGCCGCTCAAGATTTGAAAGGCGCTCTCTTCCATAGAATACATTGAGCACCTCCCATCCAAAGTCGGCTTTGTGCATCACGAGAGCAAGGACATGGCTTGTCATGGCAGAAAAATGAATCGTGAAACTACGTGAATTTTTTCACACTAAAGAGACCAATCTCCAACTCTTCGACCAGTCCCCTAAAATCTGCCACCTGCGATTGACAGTGTAATCGCCACAGAGATGCTGCCTGTCTATCGTTCAGGTCTACAGGAGGTCGGCAAGTGGCTTCAGACACGGTTGAACTCCGCCTCATTTAGGCCGATGACGGTGGAAGGCACAGCGAAACGAAAATACTTCCTATCCAGGTTGATCTGGACTGCTACCACCTGAAGGGAGGTATGGGGAGCATAGAATGAGATCACACCAGTCGCCCGACCGCAATATCATGGTGGGGGTCGCAAAACCTTTGTAACCCCGAGGGGGGACAGGGATGAAACACCCAACATGGTCTCCTGAAGGCAGATAACTTAGCATCAACAGCAATTCCATGAAGCAAGATACTCTCGGAGAGTAACTCTCCAGATCGAGTTAAGAGGGGCTACCAGGAATCCTCTTCGAAGAGGAAAAACCCACCTGTGTGACCGTAATATGGTTGGAGGGAGAGAGACAGGTTTTTTTTTACCGCGGAACGTGCTGTTGAAGTTTAGTCTCGACATGCGAGCGTTCTCTTTCACTTGCATGCAGCTGGGGCTCCCTTGGCTTTTCGAGTGGACCAACGACTCATTATGTCTCGTCCAGGTTCGGCAGGGGCGAGAGCGGCCCCCGCTACCTCCAAATCATGCGACTCAGTAGAGGATCGTGACTGCCACGTCTTTAGCGGAACGGACACGTGGGAGTTTCAGTCGTAGGACTCAATCCCTTTTGGTTGCTAGTCTGATGGAGGTAGAAGTCGGTGGAGAGTTTAGAATGAGTGCGGACTCCTAGGCCTGTAAGTGCCAGGAGCATGCGCCTGGTCGTGCAGACTGGGACACTACTAAGTCAGCCTCTAGATACGAGGTAAAGTCCCAGCCTTAACCTCTGTGAAAAAGTACGATCG
Organism: Ceratothoa steindachneri; assembly: GCA_963969495.1. Taxonomy (NCBI): domain Eukaryota; kingdom Metazoa; phylum Arthropoda; class Malacostraca; order Isopoda; family Cymothoidae; genus Ceratothoa; species Ceratothoa steindachneri. Next base: position 32,903,390 of record OZ018319.1, read on the forward strand.
CAATGCCCCCAATAATTTGGCTGAGCACGAGAGCGCGTGCGCAAAAGATTAAGAACACAAATCCAAAAAGGGATCCTCCCAAAATTTGACGACATACTTTTGCCGCCTGTCCTGGTTGATACTGACGTGTACTTGTTAAAATCGTTATTTTTTTTTAAGAGCCCATCTGGCGACTGCCTACTTGAACATAAGTCGCTTTACTCACTACTGCCTAGTTTTAGGCTACTTTAAAATAGCAACATAAAAAAAAACAACTATAAAATAAAAAAATGAAGAAGGCAAGAGGCAGGAAACAAGCTCCAGTGTCGGGGGAAGGTCCCCCCGGCGCAGGAACGTGCGACCTACAAAAACAACAGAAAAAAGTTAAAGGGGAGAATGCCGACCTCCTCCAGAGTCGATAAGTCGACCAGTAAATGTGCACGAGTTAAAAAGTATTAAAACCAAACATCTACAAGTCATAAGTTACAAAATTAATCGTTTCTGGGTCGACATTTTCCTAATAGCGGGTATTCAAGGGCAGCTTGGCACAACAAACCAGATCGATTCACCTGGAACCAATGAAAACATAGGAGCATGAGTGGGAACATATCACCTGGAGTGATGTATTCTTAAAGGACGATCACAATACGAGCTTAGATTCCGTTCCTATCTCGACATATCGCAATTAGTATCGTCCAAGAAATAATAGAGCGCAACAATGTACAGTAGGCGGCAAATGACCGGGAACTATTGAAGTAAAGCATACGCCAAGAGTTGGGGAAGGATTATAATGTTGTATAACTCCTCCTTTGCACAGGCTTGCCACATTTTTAAATAAACCAAATGCCGATTTTGTACAACTTTTTTTCCAGCTAAAGTATTTAAAGGTATGGTTGACACGTAGTGGTTGCAATGATTTCTACGCAAATGCGCGTAATCGAATATTTAATGGGAAGTAAAAATCAAACAAAATTTACGAGAACTCCCAGGAAATTTCGTCATCTGTACATAGATAAAAGGGACAAGCCGGTTTATCAAACTGGAATTGATCTTAACAAATGAGAGATCAAGAACCAAATTGCGAGTAAGGCTGCCGTGGGAGCTTCGCTGCCCCCCCTTCCTTGACAAATCAAAATCAGGCCAAAAATTTGCTTTTTTAAAAAAAGAAAAAAAGTTGTATAGTTTTTTGGCTGAAACCACCGAATCTGAAATCCTTTTTTTCAATTTCTTAATTAGAAGCAAAGTTGTGGACATCCTAATTTGGCTTTTTTTAGGGCACCCCTCAAATATTTCTCAGCCCTTAATTTACCTAGGAGGTTAAACAAAAGGCAATTCAAGAGGATTTTTAGCTCTAAAATTAAGTCAATATTATACATAGAAACTATTAAAAAAGTTACAACCATCTAAATATTTTAATAGGGGGGGGGGGGACAAAGTATATTTTGATTGGTCTGTTCAATACAAGGTTAAATATATTGAACTTTTAACATTTTTTTTAAACAAGGTCAACGAACTTAAGTCGCGTGCTCTCAATTATTCAGATTTATGACCTTACGACCTTCAAAACTTTCAATAATTCCCGGACTAACCCTGTAAGGACCTTGGCAATTATATCATCCGAAAGAGAATATAATTGTCAAGGTCCTCCCAAGTTGAATCAGGGAATTATTGAAAGTTTTGAAGGTAATAAGTTAGAATAACAGAGCACACGACTTAGATATGTTGACCCCATTAAAATTTAAGGGGCCGCCCTCCCTCTTGGCGACTGCCATAAAGGGCTTAACTGACAGGAATTCAACTTTAGCCTAATGTGAGACTATCCCAGTAATTATAAAACTATAAAAAAACAAAAACCCACACAAAAAATTAGAGGAGAGACAGGCTCTCAACCGGGGCCCCGAGAATGCACCTAAAGAAAAAGAAGAAACTAGTTACAATGGAAGCCCTCAACTTTTGTCCCAATCAGAAACCAACCAAGACCACGAAGAGACCGGGATGTTAAAAAAACAACAAAAACAACAACAAATAAACAAGCATTTAATTTATATTAAATACAGATGATAGGAGGCAATATAACAAAAGTTCTATAATGCTAGCGATGTCTCCACAAAAACCAGATCCTCCTCTAAATGAGTTAAAAAATTAAACAATTCTTTGGTTTTCTTTACACCACTGATGAACAGCGGGACTCAAATCCATCCTTGCTAAACATACAATGAGAGCGCGGGGTTTTATAATAATTCGTACAAATCGTATGCAAAACTAGTATAATTAGGATGCAAAATAACTTCTGTTAGAATTTCTAGTGATTAGTGTGCTCTTTTTTTTTAATAAGCTTAAAGTACGCATACATACTCACTAAAATGAATTTATAGGGCCGTCCCCCAACACTAATAACAGAGGACAGCAATGAGAATCAATCTTTCAAAGTGGACCACTTTTTTTTTTAATGGGAAACCTTGGGTAGAGATAATTTCAAACTATAAAGGCGACGAAATAAAGATAGACCATCATAGGGACAATTTTGTAGGATGTGAATCTCCCTGACCAGTAAACAATTCAAAGGTTGGGAATCATCTCCAAACGAAAACAAATATTGTCTGAGATTTCAATTCATCTTCATTTTTAAGCTTTTTCATGCATTTTTTTTAAATGGCGTCTGCCACTTAAGGTACAGGTCACCGCAATCAATTTAGCCTATGTTTAAAAACTCCCAAATAAACAAAGCGCAAAAAAGAAACAGAAGGAATGCGACATGGGCCCCTTTCCCGGCCCCCGAGCACGCAGCTAACATGAAGAATGGAACCCTGCTTCAGGAAATAAAATACAAAAATCAGTCAGCTGCACACGAACCTGTGAAGAGCATAGGAAACAGCGGTAGGGATGCCACTCGCTCCGGTACTGGGACAGATAACGTGTGCCAAGATCACACAGACTGGAAGATCCGACAAGAATATGCCGAGCAGTATGGGGAACCAGGCAGTCGCCGCAGTAAGGCGTGTGGAAGCGCCACCTCAAATGGAGGTAGGCCCGCAAGCGCGCATAAAAAAACAACACAAAGGCTAATAACAATAAATTAAAAAAAAAAATAAAGCAAAAAAGGCAACAAGAAGCAAGCGCGTTTCGGCGTCAAGGGTAGGCCCGGCTCCCCCTGGCACAGGAACATGCCACCCACAACAAACAGTAGAAATAAAGTGGCCAAAAAGTCGTATAGTCCGCATGTTTATGTGTACGAACCAGTCCACAGTACAAGGGACAAACGATAGCGACCCAGCTCGTCCGGGTACAGGTAACGTGCAGGAAGATTACCCAGAATGGGACATTCAACAAAAATGTGCCGAGCATTCTGGGGGGACAACGCTGTCTTCACAATAAGGGGCAGGCGAGCGCTCCTTCGAATGGTGGTGCGTGCAATTCGGAGAAGACAAAGCCACCTGAAGCCGTCGTGGCATTGGAGGGTAGGTCCATGGGAACAGTCGCGGCGCAATGGATGTAACTTTAAGTTCCCCTTGACCGACTCCCATCTTCTTTGCCAAGCAGCCCGTATCCACGTGAAAAGAGACATGGCGACGGCACGCAACTTTAGGATCACCGTCAGCCGTCTTCTTTGCAGGCCAGCCGGCGGTCTGGCTGTGTCATGTAACCAAGAACCAAATTCACTCACCGGGGGACACACATTAAGAGCCCCCTATTATAAAGGCCATTGTTGTCGTTCTATAAAGCAACTAGCCAAAATTATCACAAGACTTGGAAGGGAGGAGGGGGCATATCCCACCCCATCCAAAATAAATGTAAACTAACATAAAATTTACTACCTACTAATTCTGCAGGGAACATCTTGAGAATCTCAAGCGATTCCCTCCTAATGTGGGGACGTTGATATCAGACCTCGAGAACATGTTTTCTATTTAGACTATTTGGACAACATACCCCTCCCCACATCTATCATTTTATTAACAAACCCTTCCTCACAAGCATTTTAACAGACGCCCTCATTGGTTTTGGCTGTTTAAAATAATCGAATAATCTCTGGGAACAAACCCTAAAAACGATTTAAATAAAATGGATCTCAATATATATATATATATATGATAAATTTTACCCGAATGAGCACCGAGACAAGGAACAGGAGTTTTAAAGGTAAGATAAAGGGACATTGGAGGAACACTAGAATCAAAGAGCAAAGGCGGCAAAATGAAGGCAATCCTTACTGAGAAGACAAAAAATCTTTGAAAAATTCCCGGCCAGGACTTTTAAAAACTTTTTCCCCCTGGCATTATTTTGTCTTCTCAGGAAGGATGGCCTTCATTGTACCGCCCTTTGCTCTCTTTGATTCTAGTGTTCCTCCAATGTCCCTTTCACTTACTTTTAAAACTCCTGTTCCTTGTCTCGTTGCTCATCCAATATAAAAAGACATTTTCAACCACAAAATACTAGAGGAAATAAAGATGAAAAAAAAGAAGCTCAAGAAAGCACAAAAATAACTTCCCCCTCAACATTAAACAGAGCAAAGCCTGCTTACTTCATTTCTGGTTTGTGATAAATTTACATGTATGACTCCAACTAAATTTAAATATTGCATAATAGAAATGGTACTAAAAAAATTATTCTTCTTTCCTTCTTTGCAAAAGCAGCTTTTATTGAACTTAATAGCAAAATTGCTATTTTTTTGCAAAGAAATAGCATAAGATCTCTTGTAATCGAGGAAACAAAAATTATAGCTGAAAAAATCTTCTACATGGTTGATACATTTTTCTCAAAATGGATGCATGTACACGAATGAGAATCAATTACATTGCAATAAATATGCATAATTTATGAATAGCAACAAAATAAAAATAATTATACATTAGCTGTAGAGAACACGGAGGTCGAACATTCAAGTAATTGCATTAAAAGATAATGCTTCATGTATTTTGACTGAATATGGATTCGAAAACGAGAGGTACTTTTCAATAGTCATGGTTAAAGCAATATGAGCAAGACTATTGAGAAATTAAATGGACATGAAATTGAACAGGAGGAGGATGGTCTAAACACAGAAGTATCCTAAGATAAACAATAGAAGAGGAATTGGGTTATTCTAATGCATGTGACTGATTATTTGATTGAAGATGCTGCAAATTGCAAATAATACAGCACATGCATTGATTGTGCCGTGCATTCGCTTTAATAAGCAAACTATGGTGGATTAAAAGGAAGACATGCTGCTAACCTGGTTGGTATCGTGAGAAAAATTGCAACAGTTGCTAGAGATCCAACAATTGATTCTGCCCTTTAAAGAAGAGCGGGCAGATCTATGATTGACCAGGTTACAAGAATGGAGTAGCACCTATTTGATAAGATGCATTCTTGAACTTAAAGAATTCCCCCTCAGACATAGATTACCCTCAATTATCCACCTCTGGTGCTCGTTGGGAACAAGTCAGACAAGTTGAGAATCTATTAAGTTTTCCATTTACTGTGACTTTTTTTTTTTTTTTTTTTTTACAATCTTCAGATGTTACACCAGGTGTTTTTCCGTGGAAAGAAAATCGGAGGAATTTTAGCTTAATGAAATCAAAGATTTCATGATACAAAGGGAGAGTTCTCTCCTAGACAATAACATCTTGTTTGCTGCCATCTATATTGACCCCAGTAAGTTTGACTGAAGATAAACGAGTCCTGGTTTGACTTCTACCTATTGTAGCCAGTCTTCTGCAAGCTCAGAAGAGGATTGAGAAATTTGGGGACCAGCAAGAAAATAGTCAAAAGCGGCAGGGAATTGAAAAAGAAGAAAGTGAAGCATGAAAAAATTTAAAAGTAGCTTTTTTGATGCACTTAAACTAGTTAACAGAATAAATAGATCAAAGCTTTAGGTAGGAGAGGCTATTGAACGCAATTCTGAGCGTGTACAGGAAGCAGCAACTGCTGTCGCAGGTTTACCACCTATACAAGTTAGCAATACACATTTTATCATTTCCTGTTTATTAAAATTTGATCTAGGAGGCCAAATGAAAGACCTGAGGAATGCCACTATTTTAAAGAACAATTTCACTCAATTCATAGTTGAATATACTAAGGGGGCCCAAAGTCAGAAGTGTGAGTTGTATATAGAAATCATTAGAACGAACATTTGCACGATCGTAAATGAGATAAAAAACAAACAAACAAACGAGAATAGAAAGTAATTATAAACATATGCGATTAGAAATAACATTGCTAAGATTGTCTCAAAGATTCTCGCTAGGTTTAAAAATGTTGCATTCACGGTTATCTTAAACTCGAGCACTGATTGGAAGATCGGAATCCTGAAATTTGAGCTGAGCCAATCAGTAACGAGAGCTGTGGCGCCACCAAGACTTAGTTTTTCTTTCGTGTATCTTTGTTCGGTTTTTACTTGGGTATTTCGCCTTTTTTTTGGGGGGGGGGCACTTGGCCTTTTATTTATGCTTTCCTTTAGTTTGGGCAATTTCTTGTTTTGTTGTTTTCCTTCATATTTTAATTTTGGACACCACTTCTTTTGCCTATTTCTTTACTTTTGTAACACCTTGTCGATCTTAATCTGGGCATTTTCCCTCTTTTGTTTTTAGTTTCCATATAGTTTTATGGTCTTGATTTTGAAGCATGTTCTTTGTAATGTTTTTAAATGTAAATTGGTCGATGTTTTCTCTTGCCCAGTTTCTTCGGCTTGAGAATAACGATGTTCTCTCGACTGTGTGTTGCCTTTGTTGGGTTATACCTACAAACCTATTTCACCCCCTATAGAACCTAACACACATTTTTTCACTTACTCCATAAATAAACAAAAATGCGAAGACTCTCGACTGACATATGTAAATCAATTTCATCATTCGAAATTAATTGTATATATTGATAACTATGCCTAAAGCAAGTAAACACGCTAATTTTCGAAGTGGCTCAAATAATGTCATCGGCATGCCTAATAAGCAGTTGCAACTCTCAGATCTCCCAACAAGAGATAATTTAAATTTAGCCTATATTTTTCTTCTCGAGGCGAGTGACAGTAAATTTTACATGTATTTGTCGGAGATGGAGATAGCGACGTCTTGAAAAAGATTGAGGATCGACGAGGTGAAAAATTTCATTGGACAATTTTTAACCTTCATACAAATGAACTCTCCCTTCGTCATCAATTCCAAACCGTCGACAGACCTACCACAGCAATAATTCTTTCAAGGGACTAATAGGGAAGTCTTTGTTAAAGGCGGAAGAGTTAGAATGGGATGAAGTGTTCGTTCTGATCATAGATGGACCAGAAATTCTGATGTCAGAAGTAAATTTTCCCCGTCGCCAAATCCACTCACAGCGGGAAAAATTGATCCGCAACTGAAAACTTTGAAGCCAGGAACCACTTTCGACTCGGTGTGATTGACTTTAGCATGTTGCCTTGGCGCAACTCGACTCTCCAAGCATCTTTTTAAAAGTAAAGTTAAGAAGAACCTGCATTCTCCCATCTACCTCTTCACATTCCTTGTTGGTTTGTGATCAAAACTCGATCACACATTTCTGACGCCATGATTCCTTATATTCCAAATCAAATGTCTCCGCCTTCTTCCTCAATCAACGCGAGAGTGTTTCCTCACATCAAATCATGGAACGCGCACCCAGAAAATCTGCTAATCTCTCTCTCCTCTGCGACGATGATCCAAATCTCCGCGCCTCCGCCGTTCGAAAGATTAAGGGAGCGATGTTGGTGACAAGTCGTTGAGAAAATTTGTTTCTCCTCCCCTCAACTTCAATGTGAACACACCATTGTTTAACTCATCGAATGGTATTCAAAGACGATTTCCGAGTTATCCTCACTTGCGATTTCACGATCGCCGAACTTCAGGGTTGATTGTCAGCAAATTTGAATTGCCATCTTTCCTAGCCCCCACCCAATCGGCGGAGCGCCTGATTCGCGAATTAACAAGTGCATGTGGTAAAATTGCTGGTCATGATGAAAGAGATGGATGGGTATTAGGGTGATGACCTTTTGACTTTTTTTTATCAAAAATTACTTTTATCCATTGAAATATTGAAAACGGTCACGCACAAACCACTTTGAAATGTAATATAGGGCATTTTATGTGGTAAAAATATTTATATTAAATATATAAGTCATCAAACAGACTTGTGCAATAATTTATGTAACAGAATTGTATAGAATTTTCCAGAAAATCATCACGCCATCGTTTGGGCGATTTCTGTAGAGTTCCAGAATTTTCTTCAGCCATTTCGCGTGCGCTATATAAGCAAGATGTTTAAAGCGGGTAGTTACTAGTTCAGTTTTAACGGCGTTGTTATTATTATTGCCTTATTATAATTGGTGTGTATTCTCCAGCGTTTATTGTAAAGAGATCCTGCTATTATTTGGTAAGCTACATTTAACTCTCTCACTAATTATATAATATAATAGCATATAATATTTTATTAGTGTCTGCCTTCTCCCTTATTTTTTATAATTGTAATTTGCTTGTTTTTTAATAAAATATATAAAAGCTCAATAACAGTTTCTTTAAATCGTTACCTATTTAATATTTAGGTTTATTTTCTATTTCAGTTGCTTAGTACAAAACAGTCATTCAAGAAGAGCTTTTTTTTAACAAGGAGAAGAACAAGAAAACCTGGACAAATAACTTAGTCCACTTTCAAGCACCATCAAGAAGAGGCAACGTGGCAGTTTATGAAGCACCCTTAAGTGAACGGAGTCGCATGCCCCTGAAAATCCACGTCGTCGGATGCTTTAAATTTCTTGAATCCACCGCCAAAGAACGGAGGGCGAGGATCGGCCTAATTGTTGTGGAGCTAAAAGCCCTATGGAGCAAAACATTGAACTTCCCGCATGTATCTGATCAAGCCATTTGTACAAAACTAGAAAACTTTCCGAAAGACTTTGAGTACTGCAGAAAGAAACAAAACTTTAATTCTTTGAATGAACTGATTGACGTGACCAAGTTGTGCAAAGAAGATGATAACCTCTATAAACAGCAAATTTGGCACCTGCTAGTGCCAAGACCATCTACCCACCAAAGCGAAAGACGGCAATGGAAGCGACTGTGTCCCCACTTTCTAGCTCAGCACTACCTGATTGTTCCGAAACTAGCACGGACTCATCCAATAACAGCGAAGACAGTTCTTGGGAGGATGAGAATGCAGCATTAACGAGGAAAAGGAAGCACAACCCAACAGGCTTAGCAAGACTCCTTGCTACAAGTTCAAAGCTGTCGTCCAACAGAGCAGCAAAGGTATGTCGCCAGCTTTCTGGTAAGGACATTGAAATCCCAAACCCATGTCAGTCAGCAATCCACAAGGCTATCTACACGAGAGCTGCTCAGGTGAAGAAGCACTTGGTGAGCACGCTTCATCTGGAAAAGTGGAGCTTACACTTTGACGGCAAACACATTGAGGACTTTGAATATCAGGTCGTGGTCCTCAAGAATGAAGCAAAAGAAATAAAGTTGGCTGCGCTCAAGTTGAAGGATGGGAAAGCTATAACAATTGCAAAAGGACTCCAGGGTGTGTTAGAGGAGTTCAACCTGTGGGGATCAATTGTTATGCTTGTCGACGACACAACCATCGTGAAGAATACCGGCAAAAAGACAGGCGTTGTTGTTCGACTGCAGCAAATGTTCGAAGATAAAGGTCACCCCAAACCCAAGTTCATCAGTTGCCAGCACCATGTCCTGGATCGGATTCTTCGCGTTGTCATGGACGATGAGCTCCATGGGTCGACTAAATCACCAAACAGAGTACTTCTTTGTGCAGGATTTGATGAGCAATTATGATAAATTGAAAGCAGCCTTCAGTAAAGGTAAAACTGAGATTAAGAAACAGGCGTCACTTCACTGAGATGAATGAGGTCCCCTTTGTAAAGTTTCAAAGATCCCAAACATCAGCAATGACGTTGGAACTCTCGTGCCATTCTAGCCCTTCTTGCGTTCATTCTGATGCCTGACACCCGGAGCAGGCTGCGTAAAATCTGTTCATTCATTTCTTACTCACGGACTGACCATAGGTTCAGCACCCACTTGTTCCGCGCTGAAGATTTTTATGAACTATCTGCAGCTCTGAATGAATACCCAACAGATCTCAAATGCTTGAAAACCCACTGGAAAACAGATGAATCTCCAATCAATATTGCCCGAAGCAACCAGTGCTGTGAGCGTGCGGTCAAAGTTATGCAAGACTTGCACGGGTCCTGCCGCAACAAGGACAACCTATCACTGAGATTCATCCTGTCCAATGACATTATTGTAACTAATTTACATCCTTGTGTGTTTGATGACTATATAATGTTATATATATGCGACTCATAAACTTGTGTTCATCTTGTATAAGCTGCCAGTGACTTCAAAAACTGGACAAAAAAGCTGACAAATAAAATTTTCAAAATTACTTTGTGCGTGTTGTAAAAAAAGTCATCACCCTGATGGGTATATTCGCGCGAGAATGCTTCCATGAATTTTTTTCCGAAAGCTGACACGAGAAAAAGATTTTATAGTTACAATCTCTCTTTCTCATAGTGACGGCGATGATATTCATTTCGTCGTTTTTGCCTTCATTTGATTTGACATTCCATTAAAAAAAAGAAGACTTCTTCCTTACTTGGAATTTAGTTCTATTATCAAAACTTAATTTAGCAATATGATTAAGTTGGAAAAAGGTAGGCATTCATGGTTTTTAAGCCCCTATCCAATGAGCGGCTTTGAATAGTCACGTGACCAATCAGAATGCAGGATATTGAGTGGATTCTAGCTCTATGCTTGAATTGGCTGGACGAAAGTTTTTTTTTTTCATTTTGAAATAAATTAATTATTGTTTAACCTTTTATCTTTAAAATAGGCCGATTTCATTTCCCCTTAATATACGATAGGATTGATTTTCTTTAAATTAAGGCTCTTTTTTGTGCCAAAGTTTATTTATTACCTAGTAAATATGTAATTTTAAGTTTGTAAATAAGTATATGGTTTTCTTCTACTTTAGAAGGGTAAATTCTTTCCTGTATTGTTTGTCTTCATAAATTGTCTTTTATACTTCATTAGTACTTTGTAAAAATAACTAAAATTAATTTTAAAAAGCCTTTAAAGGTAGAGTTATGGCAATTAAACTATATATCATTTTTGAAGGCTCCATACATGCTTGCATGTGTCGGCCTTATTTACCTAATGGCGGCTTTCCATGCTGCTCGATCTCTGGCTGTTTCTCTATTCAACTCATATCTCTGAGGTCCCTCTGTATGACCTCATTCCACGTTTTCCTAGGTCTCTCTCTGGCAGCTACACTCCTCACCCAATTATTATGCTCCATCCTCTCCACATGACCGAACCACCTCAGACTGCCTCTTCTCAGTGCCACACTAATGCATTATATCACTTAATTCACAGTTCGCAACTCTGTCACCTCCAGGCCTCAAGTTCAGAGGTGCTCCGCACATCCATCACACCATTCTCATCACAGTGCGCTTGAGCCTCTGGATGTCCTCTTCCTTCACAGCCCAAGTTTTGCTGCCGTACAAGATTGCACTTCCAACGGACGGTGTACAGACGTCACTTAGCTCGGAGAGGAAAAAACCCTCAGCGTCAAGAGAGGAAGCAGCTCTCAGAACTTTGTCCAACCACTTCTAACCTTTGCCACGGAACTCGCCCCAGCACCTCCCCCTGCACTGATCATATCTCCCAGATAGCAGAACTCTTCTACGCATTCAAGCGACACACCATCAAATACAATCCTCTCCTACACTTACACTCCTCTACACACAGTGCACTGAAACTCTCCATCATTCTGCAGTCTACCACTGATACCACTACATCTTTTATGCATCCACAAACCACATCGATTACACAGGATAGAGTTATTCCCTACCCCTCCGTGACATGCTTCCTATGGCTACATACCCTCAATTTATGATGCCATTACCAAATTCACTCTCAGGCCCAATGAATTCATCCCTTCCCTCCTCAACCTGAACTTCTAAAGTGCCGTCCTCTCATCCTCGGCAATAACCACTAGGTCGTCAGAGTACAACTCGAATGACAATCCTGTTCTAAAATTCTGTGACAACACTTCCAGTACCATAACAAAGAACAAGCTACTCAAAAACGGATCCCTGATGCACACCAAACTTCACAGAGAAGTCATCACTCAATTCCCCATTTACCCTCACGGCAGTTGTCGAACCTTCGTACATAGCCATGACCAGCCTAACCAACCACTCAATCCCTAATTTTATCATTCCCCACCTCGCCACATCTCTTGGTACCCAATCAAAAGCCTTTGCTAGGTCAACAAAAATATAATACAACGATCTTTTCCTAGCGATGTACTTCTCCTGGAGCTGTCTAACTATGAACATAGCATCTGTGGTTTCTTTTCCAGGCATGATCCCAAACTGCATGTCGTCAAAGTTTATCCTTTCCCTAATAATCTTTTCTAGAACACACTCCAGAACTTTCATAACATGATCAAGGAGTTTTATGCCTCTGTAGCTACCCCTTTCTAGCGCATCACCTTTACCCTTATAGAGATTGCTTCGATTGTTAAGTTTTTCCAATTTATATCATTGTTAAGTTTTCATATTTTTACTTTAAAGTAGCCTAGTTCTAGGCTGTCGTGTTTTTCGGCGACTTATGCCCAAGTGGGTAGTTGCCAGATGGGCTCCATAAAAAAAAAAAAATATTTACCCTTATACACATTCACAATCTTCAGCCTGTCTTCTAGTACAGCACATTCATATATGACAGCATTTATAAGGTCCGTGACCAACCGCACACCGATATCTCCAGAGGCTTTCCGCATCTCAACATTTACCTCATAAACACTAGCTGCCTTACCTTCTGGCATGTGATTGATGGCTCTGCTCACCATTTTATCCTCAATTGATGGCCACGGTCGGGTCACAGGTTCTGAAGAGCTGTCCCAGTCAAATTCTACGTTTAATAAACGATTATAGTGCTCCCTCCAAGTCTAAAACCCTTTTCCTACTCTCAGCACCATTGAGGCTCTCAAGAAGAGGTTTGGGGGCCTCTGACTTGCCCTTCTTTTCACTGCCAAGTATACTTCATTACTCCCACCCTGCTTCATGCCCTAAACGATCTTCTTTTCTCCTTCACCGCAGCCTCAACTTCCTCATTCTACTACCAAGACACATTGTGTCTAGGTGGACCTCTTGACCATCCACAAACCTGTTCAGTGGCTTTTAGGTTATCTTTCAGTCCCCCATACTGTTCACTCACACTTCCGTCAGTCGATCTATTCTCCGCCACTAGTGTACCGAACTCTTCGTAAAGAGCCTTCCTCAATTGCTGATTTTTAAGCTTCCACACCTTCCTCCCAGGCACAAACAACCTCCTCCTGGACTGCAATTTCCTTAACCAATGGTCACACACCAGTAACTTATGTTGCTGTACACACTCTTCATTGGGTATCATTTTCCAGATGTATATGTGATCAGTTTGCTTCTTTTTTTTCTGAACAGGTGCTACAAACGACCATGTCCATTGCTTCCCCAAATACCAGAATTCACTCACCTTCCACATTACCAGTACCAAATCCACAACTTCCATGCACTGCTTCGTACCCCAGTGCCTCCGCCCCCACATGTCCATTAAGGTCTCCTCCCAGGAACACCATCTCAATCTCTGCCATGCCACCAACAACTGATCAACTCGTCCCAAAACTCATCCTTGACCGCAGCAGCGTCCAAGCCTACTTGGGGTGCATACACTGATACAACCTGATGATTCATGTGGCAATGATGAAGTGCTTTAAATGGATTAATATAATTAAAAAGATACTATCTTCAGTTTTCACTTGATTGAGGTATCAGCAGTATCTTGGAATATATTCCAATAAAGAAATTTGGCTCAATGAGTCAGTCACCAGTACATACACTATCCAAAATCTTATAATTTACAATACAAGCATGACTTTTTTGCCTCCCCTGAGAACGATGCTCAAGTGTCAGTTTCGCCCATACAAATAAGCTTAGCCCTGCAACAGCATTGTTTTTGTTGTCAAGCGGAGCGATTTATAAGAGAAGGGCGTGAGCCTCCCGGTCTCTCACCCAAATTTTAATTTTATTATTTTCTTCGGGAACCTAAAGACAATCTCCAGAAGCAGTTTCTAGCATCTAACACGCTTTATTGCAAATGGAGAGGTCAAGAAGCCGGCAAAATGCTCTGGAATATGAAACAGAAGTCATTTAAGAAGCTAAGACATGAAGCACTTGATATTCTAAGAGAATCGTAGAAATCCAGCAAACATCTTTGACTCAAAGGTTACCAGGCTACATCATTCATCTCTTATTTCCTTAGCTGATGAGATATGAGAATTATTAGACCAACAAAGACACTACTTCCAGTAAAAACCTTTCAACAATGCCCAAAAAGAAAGAGATCGCGGGATAAAACAACTAGTGGAAACCAATTAACGTGTCAACGTCTATCCAGTATAACGTGTCAACGTCTATCCAGTATCACAAACAGATTATGGATAAACACTCCTCAAAGCAAGCTCGAGCCAATCTTGAATACCGGTGTTTCTAGCTTCTAATAAGCTTGATTACAAACGCAGTTGTGGAGAAACCGACAAAATGCTCCTGACTGTGAAATGGGCGCATTTCGGAAGCTAACAGATGAAGGACGTCCGTGATTAAACTATAGATCCTCACCGAACCGACATATCTGGAGGATAGAGGAAAGCAGGAGAGGAAGGAAGAGTACACGACCCCTACCCCTCCCCAATTACACCACTCTTGCTCTACAACTTCCCTGGAAAATTAATATAATTACCGTGTCTTCGTTTAAAATGCGTGTACAGGTTACAGCGCTGATTGGAGCGGTAGTCACACTTATCGCACGAATACGGCTTCTCCCCCGTATGCTTCCTAACGTGATTCAATAGGTTAAAACGACTGTGCGAATGATATGAGCAGTAAGGATACACGCACTTCCACGTGAGGCCATCCCTTTCCATGTAACGGAGCGTCATGGCGGAACCTTCGTTCCGCACATTTTTATTCGCCATTCCGCGCGAAAACGGGGCCGCCTACGAAAGACAAAAACAATCATTTAACTTTAGGAAATATTTTGAGAGGCTTCAGTTCATCACAGGGATTTAGGGGAAACTCGCACGTAGTTGAGTCAACCCGACACACAATCCTACTCGCAAAAACGTGTTTTAATTTATTTTTTCATAAAGCATCAAGCTGGCGACTGCCAACAAGGGTATATAGGCGGCGTAATTACAATTCTGCGTAGTATTAGCCTATTTTAATAAAAAACAAACAAACAAGCAATCAACGCATAGACCCACACCAGCTTAACGAGACAGCTGAGAAAACTCGCTAGAGAGCCTACATACGCAACACTACACGAAGAACAATAGGCGGTGATGGCAGTTAGAATCCCAGCAGCCCAAGACCACCCACAACCAATGCTACAATACACAGCGGCATGAATGTCGCGTTTCCATGTACACCCACAAAGGACTAGAGCTAACCTCCCAGAAGAAAAACAAAGCAAAAGTAACCCCAAACAACAAAGTCGTGCTCCGACTTCGAAAGAAGACCCACCACAATCCAGAGCATGAGCAGGCAAATATCACCCCACAAAAATAGGCTGTGGAGGAGGCCTGACCCCTCCCAAAACCCGATGGTGCCATAATCAGGTGTGCAGGAACCAGTCCAGAGTGCAAAGGACAAGCAGTGCGACCCTGCAAGATTCCAAGACTGGGACACAACATGAATGTGTCGGAATTTGGGGGAACCACGCAGTCGTTGCATGAGGAACACCCCATCAAATAGCGGTGCGTCTCGCGATGGCACCTACACAACTTTAGGTTCCCGTAGATGTCCCCCATTTTACCAAGCAGCGTGTAGGGCTAACTTGATTCTTGCGGGTAATCAGTGTGAGGAAGAGTGGAACGCTTGTCTGGACGCCCACTCGTAGCGGACTCTTTAGCGCCCCCCTTTTCAGCAACCCCTAAATATCCAAGAAACTAGGGTTGGCAAATAAAAAAACCCCTATGTGTTAGCGGGCCTTTTCAAGTGAAATATGAAAACCCTCGGGTTTGGGGTGTTTTTTTTTTCAAGAAATGAATGCTGCTTATCATTATTTTATTCAAAATGCATATTTATGTTTATAATTTCAAAAAATATGTATCAAATTGAGATTATTTCTCTAATACTGACTTATAATTCATCTCTCCTTCTACAGGTTATGGCTATAATGGGTACCCAAAATTCTCGATCAGTGATCTGTTGTTACCTTAATATAATTAATAAACTAATTAATTATTATTATAAAAATAGAGAGCTATTTTTTTATGTTATTTTAATGTTGTAGTGTTTGCTGTTTTAAAAAACCCGAGATTTGAAAACCTTCAGAATAAAACCCTTGTTTTATTGGACTTTTTTTTGCCAACCCTGCAAGAAACCAGCACAATATAATCACTATATCCACCCGGCAAGCGGCAACCGTGGCGTCATGGATAACGCCAACCAGGAGGTGCGCAGATTCCAATGCTCAATAACAAACCGTGTTAAAAAAAAGGCGGAACGCAATACTCCCGCCGCAGAGAAAGCTTTGGGAACAGAAGCGTGACGACAAATGTTGGGGCGAAGTACCCTCCAGAGTGTAGGCCTGGGCCGAACTAGTCGCCACCGGCCCGGGTTACAACGAGCTCTCGCAAGAGTTCCCTGCTTAGGCCTAAAGCCGAGAGACTCAGGGTATGCTTGGCGTCTCTTGGCGACAGAGACATCGTTGAGATCGGCCACGGATTTAATGAATTTATTTCCTAGTCATCGACAAGTAGGCTCTCAATTGGGTAGCGCGGAAGGCACCAGTCGCCAAGCGGAGACAGGTATGGTGAAACACCCTACAACATTCCGCAAATTAGAGAGCTGCAGATGCATAAAACTAGCATCCGTAGTCGAGCTTGGTTTTAATAAGGGAAGGGTAGAGTATAGCGGTACTCCATCAGCAGCCCAGGTGCTGAAAGCCAAGAAAAGAATAATGTCCATAAGGCTAGTAAAAATAAGGGCTTCAGATGGATGTCGATCGAAAACAAAACAAAGGAAACGGTGCGAATCAACCACTCCTAGGAAAGCCGCTTTTGGATGGAGCCGTGAATGGTGACACAAGTGCAGTACATTCGTCTTATCCAAGAAAAACTGAAACCCCTGCGCTAAAGCCTGCCGGAGACAACGATCCAGAGTTGGCATCTGAGCCACACCAAAATACATATAAAGGGAGTATGTACGTAAAAAAATAACGAGAACATCTCCCTGTAGCACCGAGGTGATACCGTTGATGCTCAGGGCAAAATGTGACAGAAAATTTCCATGCAGGGGCCCTCTTACTGCACCGTTGGGCAGGAGAGGTCTCTCTCACGTACAGCGACCTACTTCTTTTATAAAACCCGGCCCACCTGGGTTTTTGAAGAATAAGACTGTACTGATAGTGTATAACTGTATATTCACTATATTTATTACCAGATCATAAACTTACAGCAGCCGAAGGCCTATAGCTGAAAATATGGGAAATGAAGGGCTTCAATGTGGAGGGAAATGTTATTATATATATATATATATATATATATATATATATATATATATATATATATATATATATATATATATATATATATATATATATATATATATATATATATATATATATACATATATACATACATACATACACATACATATATATATATATATATATATATATATATATATATATATATATATATATATACATACATATATATATATATATATATATATATATATATATATATATACATATATATATATACATATATATATATATATATTTATATTGGTATCCTACCTCGCCCCCTTCCCCTCTTCCGGGTAACTAATGGGTCTGTGGGACCCAGGAGTACCCTATTCTGAGACATTAATAGGGTCGCAAAGACCCATGAGTACCTTTTAGGTCTAATTATTTTTGGTATATATATAATTTTTTTCCAATCATTATAATAAATTCAGAATTTTTTTTTCTAGGATATAAAAAAGTTTTCCATATATTTTGCAACAGTTTTATGTCAATATAAATCACGTAGGACTATTTATTAATATTTTTGGAAAAATAATATAAAATAATTGAGAAAAGGGAGGTACTGGATAGTGACCTAAGCGACAATCTTGAAATTGAGTCACTATATGACAGCGATGATATGAATACATATCATCCTTCTCAAAGGGCATCGGAAACTGACGAGACGATGCCTGAGTATTTCATTAGGCCTAATAAAAGAGAGAAAATGGGCTCTAACTCCAAGAAAACTTTGCAATCTTGTTACCCAAGACATTGACACTGATGCACCTTTCAACATCCCGTGCAAGAAAATCTTCCTAAAAATCTGTTTCCTTCACAGGATTTAAAACTTCTACACGCCTACCCAACCCCAGCACTGTTCATCAGCTAAAGTTCCACAAACATCATCACTTTCATCAGCCTCTACCCCATCACAATCTCCACAACTACCTTCATCAGATTTCGGATCAATTCTCGCATCAGATTCAATGTCAGGAACATCTATCGAAGAGGATAACCCACCCACATCTGACAATGAAGTAGAAGAAAACCCACAAATGGTAAAATTGAGCCCAAAAATTTTAGGTGGGAAAAATGGACATCAGTGGTCAACGGAGTGGGCTTCTAGTGTGTCCACAAGAAAACCATTACCCCAATTAACCCCTGGACCCAAATTCCCTCAAGGAGAAACCCCTGAATCTCCTAGCGATTTCTTCAGTTTTAATGAACAACAAAATCATGAGAGAAGTAAAACAATGGACTAACCAGACCGTTGGAATGTTAAGGAGAAGGATGCCACATCTCTTTATGACACACAAGAAAGAGAACTGATGGCTTTGCTTGGCATCCTAATCATGACAAGGGAATCCAAAATGATAATCACCTGTCAACAAATGAAATGTTCAGCAAAGATATGGGGCGACCAATAAACAGGGCAGCTATGGGTGAGGGCCGATTCAATTTGCTAATAAGAGCTCTCCATTTTGATGACAAAGAAACCCCGTGAGGAAAGAGTAAAAACAGATAAATTTGCTCACATCCAAAAAATTGGGGATATATTCATTCAAAAATTGTGGCACATATTATGTCCCCGGTGAGAACTTGACAATAGATGAACAGCTCATAGGATTTCGAGGACGCTGTTCTCTCAGAATGTCTATTAAAAACAAACCAGCAAAATATGGCATCAAAATCATCATGGTGTGTGATACCAATGTAATGCCCTACCTTGGCAGACACACCATTCCTCCAACAGGCGTTCCACTGGCACAATATGTAACCCTACAACAATAGTGCGAGAACTATCACCGGTGGCAACTGGTTTTCATCTACCACACTTGTGAACCCATTGCTTTTGTAGTCCTTAACATACTAGGGACTATTAGGGGCAATAAGAGAGAATTGCCACCACAAATTACAGACAAGAAGAGCTACAGGATTGGACAAACAGCATTCCTTTTTCTACAAGATTGGACAAACAGCATTCCTTTTTGGCAATAATACTGACTGGATACGTCCCACCAAAAGAAAGAACAAAAAATATAGTGCTTTTGGTGTCCTCTAAGCATGTTGCACCAAAAATTCGAGATAAAAACAAGTCTGAGGTGGTGCTGGACTAAAAACAAAGGGAGGGGTTGATACTTTTGACATTTCAACACTCCACTCCTGTAATCGAAAGACTGATAGGTGGCCCTGTGTTTTTTATGGCATGTTGAACTCTGCTGTGGCAAATGCGTACATTCTCTACTTGTAAACATTTTGCCAACAAAACAAGAAACCAATGATTAGGCATGACTTTTGGAAGATGGTGGCTAAGGAGCTCATTCGACCTTGGGCAGAACATCGGATCAATATGACTGGACAACAACGGAGTATCCAGCATACTATCAAGAAATGTTTTCCCAGAACTAAACCTCATTGTTGTAAGGTAACCCCTGGAAGCTAACCCAAAGAGAAGATGCAATTTATGTAACACGAAAACTGATAGGAAAACAAAATATTTGTGCCTCAGCTGTAAGGAAGGACCCAGTTTGTTTGCAACATGGATCTCTACAATGTTTCAACTGCGAGTAGAACTCCTCAAGTATATATATATATAGCAGGAATATGAAGACATATGCGATGGTTTTAAACATATAATTTTCCGGACGTTTCGGTCATTGACGATGAACATCATCAGCGAATTCTAAATACCCAAAATTATTTTTAGAAGAATAACTAAACACAGAAATCAAATTAGTGAAAATCTATTAGAAATTGATGTAATATCTTAAAAAAAAATAACTAAATTAAATAATAATCCCACGAGTTTTTTAAATATGCATAATAAACATGACTTAAATGACTATTTAAAAAACTTGTGGGATTATTATTTAATTTAGTTATTTTTTTTAAGATATTACATCAATTTCTAATAGATTTTCACTAATTTGATTTCTGTGTTTAGTTATTCTTCTAAAAATAATTTTGGGTATTTAGAATTCGCTGATGATGGTCATCGTCAATGACCGAAACGTCCGGAAAATTAAATGTTCAAAACCATCGCATATGTCTTCATATTCCTGCTACGAATAAGGTTCCCAAGGAACGAGTCCATCACTAATATATATATATATATATATATAATATCAATTGCCTTGAGAAGTTTTTTTTTTGTGTGTGTGTATGTGGGTGTCAGGTCGGATCTAGAAAATAAATATAAATATACAAAGAAAATTTAATTTCACACAGAATGCAATATATAATTCATATTTTGGGTAAACCTGAGCCACTCAGCCCACTCCCTGTATCCGTGCCTGGTGTGTGTATGTGTGAATTTGTATTAGGTATTATATAGTTATACAGACTCATTAGATAGTAATCTATTCCAATATTATACATGAAAATACTTACCAAGGATTGTGATGGTTTAATATATTGGTAAACAATTTTTTTTTTTAAATTAGTTCAGAAAATTTTCTCTTATAGGTTTATGTTAATTTCTGTACAGGTTTCAGGACAACAAACCACAACTAGACTATTAATTTGATGGGACAAAACAAAAAGGAATGAAAAACAAAAATTCCCCCATCCCCCGTTTTTTTGTGGGGGGAGCACCCCCAAATTAAATAAAAAATCTACCTTTTTTAATTAATTCTCATAATAAAAAATAAATTAAGTACATAATTATTTTTTTAGCATTTAAAGCCTTTCTAATATAAGTTAATTTAAAATATAAACCATCATACCAATCCTTGATAAGAAACTAAATTTATTAATTTTTTAAATCATGGGTTTCACAGACCACGAGTATCTTATTTGAAACACAAACGGAGGGGTAGCTTTCCAAGGTTAATAGATTTATTATATATACAATTACAAATGTTATAGAAAAACTTATTTCATTATGCAAATAACAATTATGTGTACTACTTAAAACATTTCTTCTCTGCTTGTTTCAAGTGCCAAACTGACTTCCTCAGAGCAAGATGAAGTAGATTGGTGGCTAGCAACTCACAAGCCCGACTATCTCCCTAAAGATAGTGCCTTCTTCCCAGCTGCTATGTTCAATACAGAAGTTCTAAAACTATACAAAGACTGGGAAAGTGGTGGTTGACCATGCAAAGCTGAACAATGAAATATAAGAAATTGCCACAAGGGTTTTGTAGGCCAAAGGCACCTCACCCGTAGACATAGGAAAGGACTAAACCTCTTCGCTAGGAGGCTGGGGAGGCCCCTGAAAAAGCACAGGGGAGGCCACCTTTTTTTCTGAGGTGGAGCTGCCCGAAGATGGTAAAGGGGCTTCCCCCTTTGCTGCATATAAGTGGTGATAGGTCAACCTCTCCACCGGTTGAAGGGGTGTCTCGTATTCCCGGATACCAAGCAACGCCTCTCTAGGTGTGGGAGAGGGTGAAGGAGAAAGAGACGCCCTTATAGCTGGGATGGGTGGGCAGGGGTCACCTGAAGATGAATAGCTAATGGGTAACTGCAGGCCTAACTCGAAGGATCTGCAGAGATGGGGGGAGGGGGGGCTTCTTCAAGCTAAGAGAGTCGTTGAGATGGCTTTAGTTGCGTTTGAGGACTTGTTAGTGAGATAGTACTCTCGGAGTGAATCTTTTTCCTCGGCCGGTCAAAGAAATCTTTGGCAGGCGGAGCAGCGTAGGGGTGGGTGGGCGCCCCTCGGTTTTGAAGACTCCTGAATCCCCCAGGCGTTCCTTCTAGCCTTTGACATGATAGATGGAGGCGATGATCCAATGGTGCTGTTCTCCTCACGGCCAGACTTAGGACTGTGGGGGAAGTTCGTCATGAGGACTGACATGCCGACCTCCACCAGGAAGTAGTGGAGAGGAGCTAAGCCGATACGGCAAGGTCAGGAACCTAAGCTCAAAGATGTGGGAGAAACCTCAATAGACGGCCACCACTTGCCTATCTAAAGTGGTTTGTCCTGTCTAATGCCGCCTATAGAGCGGGACTCTAATCGGAGCTGTCTCCAGGCACTTGATTTTCATTTTTGTGGCGAACCCCTGGGAAAGAAGGGGTGGGTCTGCCAATATATAATTTTTAATTAGCGTCCATCTGGCGGCTGCCTACAATGACAATTCAATTCGCGGGAATTATCTCACAACCGAATGGTGGGCTAGATATCCTCCCCCCCCAAAAAAAAACCCCTTGCTGAAAGCGTTGTGGCATTGAAGGGGGGGAAGCCATGGTAGGAAGCAACTAAGTTCTCCTAAGTTTCCATCTTCTATGCCATGTAGCCAGGAGTGCTGACATGATTCCTGTCTTGTAGTCAGTGTGAGAAACGGTGTAAAGCTGGTCTGGTCGCTTAGTGCTCGCGGACTCTTTGGCGCCCTCATTTCCCACAATCCCTACATGTCCAGGAACACAGCAGAAGATAAGCTCGACATCCACAGGGATCGCGCCAACCGTGGAGTGAGGATAAAGCGAACCAGGATGTGTGGAGATTCAAATGCGCCGAGAGCACTCTGGGTTTCTTTGCGAGGCGCGATTAATCAAGACTTACTCTTCACACCGGCCACAACACGTATCTCCCGTCACGAGCGGGGTATTACAATCAGCTCGGCTTTGAAGACAGACGCAACGGCTTGTAGAGCTCGTCTTACTTCAGAGGGACACTTGGAGGCATAGGAAAGGAAGACACCCCCCCCCCCCTCTCAGCTAGTACTCTTGAGCGGCCCCTGAGAAATCGTATGGGAGGGGGCGTCTGGGTTATAGAGGTTGAGCTCTGAGCGTAACTCAGAAAATGGTAAAAACGGATGCATGGAAAAGATACAATGACTTCCGAATGCTTTGATAGGTTGAAAGCCGTAATGATGAATTTGTCCTGGGGGCTTTGAGTCATAAAGGAAAGTACTGGCATACACATTATGTGCACTGTAAGCGGTGAACAAAGTCAACGACCCAGAACACGCCAACCCGGCGAGCTAACCTAACCCAACCCAGGGGCAGGAGCAGAGGGTGCCTTTTTAAAATCAAGGCATATGGCGTCCCCGGAAGAGCCGAACGCGCCGTACCTCTCATGGGAGACGATCTGCAGCCTGAACGGACAGGATTTCCTTCTCCAGGAGATACACGCACAACAATGGTTGGAAAAAGTGGGGTTGAAGCTCTCCTCAATTGACCATACATGATAGGAACTTATCGTGTACGGAATGGAGAAACTTACCCAGACTTTGTACGTCTATATGAGTGAAGCAGTGGCAGCAGTAGAACCTCCGCGGCAGTGGCACGCATCGACTCACAGTCCGTCAGAGTAGAACGTGACGATGCGTGGGTCTAGATGCCCCTCCGTTTTCCAATCTCACGTTAGATCTTGACCGCCCCGTGGTCGGCAAGCTGTAAAGTGATGTTTTCAATGGAGTACTTACTCCACGAGCTCCTTCGAATAAACGCCTCCTTTCACGAAGTTCATGGTAGAGTGCGGCGTCACACTCACCGACGTCAGGTTGGCTAATGTTCTCCATTAATGAATCATGTCTTTCGCCAACGTGCTGCCATCGGTGAAGTGGATAACTAGAAAGCGCTTGAAGCCAGCAGGCTAAAAACACCAGGTAGTCTGAATGAGGCCCCAACCTTATCGAAGCGCCCGCCGGGCAGCGCACTTGCAACTTTTGTTTTTGCTAACGACTCCGCGCACGAGGGAGCCTGGGGGCTGGATGTGCCATCTTTGCTTGGTCGCTTGCCGAAGCAGCCGCAAACCCTTTCTTTCCCAGAGCCCCCGCGTAGGGAAATAATATTGTGTATTCTTTTTCTTACGTTTTCTTCTTTGGGGGAGAGGAGGGCGGGAGTGAAACCGCTTCTCTACACCCCCAGAAAGCGCCCCAAGGCCGGATGGATCGCCGTCAGCAAGATCTTTCCTGGAGAAGGATAAGGGGGTACCAGTCCATCTTCTTGCGAGTCATCGGGGGCCCGAGCCACTTGACGAGAAGGTTCGGACCCATGGAAGATTATGCCATCTGGGTCGGGGTAAACTCCGGGGCCATGTCATCTCGGGGAACCTCTCCACCCAAGGCCTCACGGATCCGTTTCGAGGACCATATTTTCGTGGTTCGTCTTTGCCAGCGAGGCGACCTTCATCAGGAAGAGGGGGTTCCTGCCTCCCCCTACAAACGTGATATGCAGGACTACAATGGGGCACGGACCGAATGGCCCTGCTATCCCTTGTCCCCTAAGGAAGGTGATAATCTGAGGGCCAAATAATCCAATGGCAGTGTGGTCCGAATCAAGAAGAAGAGCGAAGGAACAATAAGGACACTGTGAAATTCCAATATCAGTCTCCATTTTAATAAACGTTCAGGAGCGATTATCATCAATTACTTA
Organism: Ceratothoa steindachneri; assembly: GCA_963969495.1. Classification (NCBI taxonomy): domain Eukaryota; kingdom Metazoa; phylum Arthropoda; class Malacostraca; order Isopoda; family Cymothoidae; genus Ceratothoa; species Ceratothoa steindachneri. The sequence continues at coordinate 32,928,238 of OZ018319.1, forward strand.
TAACCAAGAAGCGACAACCAACGAGATAATATCACCGACTGAGAGGTTCGGTTGAGGATGGCGGAAGCTAAGATGTGTAGAAGATGCATCATAGCCCGAGTAATGGGTACACTAATGTCTCTAGACCCTGCCCAACGTTCGCAGTGTCCGGGCAAGGAAGGCAGGTCTTGCAAACTAGACTTCATCTTCAGCATAGCTAGCCATAGATGACCCCTGGGGTTCAAGGAAAATTAATAAAAAACCCGCGAAACAATTGTAATGAGCGATTCATGATTTATAAAAAAGCGAAAACCAATGAGGGCATGGGAACCATCCTGAACTGACATCTCGAGGATTGAGTGCGGTTCCGGGTCCAATGCCTACACAAAGATCTGCAGCTCTCTTAAGTACATTTTCACTAACTTCACCACTTCTTTACAGATCACATTTCAAGCTCCCTCTATTCGTTGATTTTCAATTTTAAAAGAAACTTTGGGTGATTGGGGCTACGGCCTAACCGAGTGGAAACACCGGCTCGGATTTTGGCGTGATTAAACAACATCAGTGAGGAATCGGGCCGACTCGAGGTACAGATCCTACGTTACCCCGCAGGTCCGCACCCCGAGAAATACGAAGCCTCTCTAAGAATTCCCATTTTAAAGACTGGTTGCCAAGCCAACGATGCTCACACGAGAGGCTCAATGTCAACGTGGCTAAAATACACAGACACCAAAGCCTACCGCAGGCCGCTAACCCCCAAATTCGAGGCATGGCACCGCCTTATGTGACTGTACAAGTTACTGCACTGGTTAGACCTGTAATTACAATATGGGCACGAAAAAGGCTTTTCCCCGGTATGCTTCCTGACGTGGGTGGTCACTTTGTTTTTGTCGCACGAGGAATATTGGCAAAAGGGGTGCCGGCACTTCCATATTCGGTCCTCCCTTTCCATAAGGTACTCGGGGCCAACGCCCTTCGTCTCCGTGCCGTCGCAAAAGGCCTACGAAGAGAGGAGAGAGAGCTCGTTAACACCCCTCCACAAACGCATTGCCAGATCCCCCAAACCACAAGTGTACCAGAATAACATGAGAAAAGTCCCTCTCGCATCCCATGATTCACAGAGATGGCATTTTCTTTGCCAGAAATAAAACCAGTTGAATGTCAAAAGACATGCATTACTAACCTCACCCCCGCACCCAGAGATATATCTTCGCTTTAAAATAATTACAGAAAAAGAGAAGCGAAACAAAAAGGACAGCAGTCGAGTTTGTGGCCATTACTTAATTAAAACTAAGAAAACCAGCAGGGCATCTCCAGCAGAAAGCGGCGAAGATGTTCGAAAGATAAGTATATAGTCGCAGATCCTACTAAAGGCAATGGGGGACAGGAAAGCAAGCAAGCAAAACAAACAAATATGCATACACACACACTATAGGTAATGGCTCTACTTGAGGAAAGGGCGTGTTGCAGATCGACGGAGAAGTGATGGTAATCCTGGTCTCTTATGGTGGGAAATGAGCCGAGAAGGACTACACTGAGGATTTTGAAATCGAGAAGTGGAGGTCTATAGCCGCTCAAAAACCACTCCTTCGACCAATCCATATCGAGTGACCATCCTTAAGAACAAGTGGGATCGATTGCGCGGGGTTACCGGCAACACGGTGTCAGAGGTGGTTGGGGTAAGAGGAGTTCGAGATTTTGAACATATAGACCGTACAAGAGGAACGGGCGGGCCTCTGAGAGAGACGGAACTCACCTCGGGCGTGGTTCATTTGGGCCTTATGTTGAGGGAGACGAATGCAGTTGTATCGGCGAGTTGCACGATTATTAGAGCCAAATGTTTCACTACATTCACTAGACCTCTGGAGGAACGCCCGAGGGTGGAGTGTGCGGGGGAAGATTGCCGGGCAGAGGAATAGACAGATCTGCACACTATGAGAGCAGGCCGTGCCGGTGTTATAGCCAAGGTGAAGTGATAGAGAAACTGAGAAGTGGTCCCTACCTAAATCTTCCTGGGAAACATCCAAGTCTAACCGCCCTGCATTTAAGAAGAGATGAGTAGGGTGTGAGTGGAAGGGAGGAGATAGGTGGGTGAGCTAGAGTTCAAACCGAAGGAGAGCTCATCCATGAGGGATAGGAGAGAGGGCGCAAGGTACATATGTAAACAAACTATTTGAAATTCGGTCCACAAAAAAACAAACGCAGACAATGGTGTGAAAGAAAGACAAGAAGGATGAAACTGTTGCAAATTTTGATGCATATGAAAGAAACGATTCAACTTTTTAGATAAGTTATGTAAAGATAAATAAAACCTTCCAAATGCAAAACATCTTTTCAAAATTGACGGACTAATTTACCTCACAAAGTCAAGTACTACAGTTAACAAGTCCCCCTCCTCCACCCAGTAAACAAACGAGACCTTTCAAGATGGCCTAGCGGGTAAAAATAGGGAGGTGGTTATCAATGATAATAAAACAAGATGTTAGAGAAATAAATGAAAAAAAGGGAAATTCGATGTTGGTACGAAAAGAAATACAAATCGCCCTCTTCACCATTCACCCTAATAACGTGCGCGAAACTTGACACGAATCGGAGGCGAGGTTGAAACGATCGCAGTACAAGTCATCCAGAGCCCATCCCCATTTCGTATGTTCACCTCTATTCGCCTGGATGCGGGGCGAGAAGAATACGAATGGTCATCGGTGGCGTCGTAAAAAGCGACTAAACCGAATGTTTTTGTTTTTTTTCTGCCAGCGTAATACACATTGAAGGCGGTCACGGATCCCGGATCCCGCCCAATCATGCTGGTAGTGGCGTTGATTCATGCCAACATCACCTCGTTGGAAACCGATGAAGACATTTAAGGTAAGGAAAATAACCCGGCCCTGAGTTTAGGGCCATAAGCACATCGGTGGAAAAGACCATAAACAAATCCGAATATTTTTGTACCTTAAGGGATAAATAACTAATGCATAGAGGAATAGAATATATTTATATTCCCCTATCCGGCCACATAAGGATATCTCGTGCTCATCTTCGAGAGAGAGAGGGAATAGCTATCTCGGTCCGGAGGACCAACGGTAAAAATGAAGCGGATGCAGATGTTAAAAAATCGAATAATACTCGACCTATAATAGAATGTATTTTACAGAGCTGCAACATACGAGAAATGTATTTTCAAACCCGCCTGTTTACACCAGCCCCCCATCTAAGGGATGCACCTTTAACAATTCTTTTAAAATTTACGAAGTACGCCATACGAATTTATATATGCCTAGTCGATGGAAGTTAATATCTGATTACTAGTGGAAAAGGGGGAAGCAAATGAGCAGTTTTCGATATAAATTTGATCACATTTACGTATTTTGAGGTCTCAAAATTAGTTATAGATGTTTTAAGGTTATTTCTTTACGGCAACTGACATCAAGAAATATCTGAATACAAACACATCCGTTTTCAGAACGTGTCAACACGCGCCTCGACTATAAGCTCGAAGTGCGGAAAGATCCGTTTTACTCATTCTTCTTCGCCATTTTGCCTCTAGAGGGTCCTGTTCATTTTTCCTTCCTTTATATCATATTCCTCTGGGATACGACCCTGTTACTGGATGGTCCCGAGTCACTGAGTGGATTCAGGATTTCATTTTGATTGGGTGTAGGAAATGTAAAACCAGAATACGCAGGTTATATCTCCCCCCCCCCCACCCCACCCTCGAAAATGAGTTTGGTTGGACGAATCTCGTTGGTCCTCAAAATAGATTCGATATGGGAGGCAGCAGGTTTATGAAGCGAAAATCAGCTTGAACCACAACATACACCTCAATGGAGAAGGACCCCCCCCCCGCCATTGAATGCTTGCAAATGTCCTATATAACAATATCAGTCGAGGTTCACAATTATTCACTTACCACCAGCCATCGAAATAAAATGTTATTAATTCCATTCTTTGTGGTGTGCATTCGGGACAATATGGAAGAAAAGTTCGCAATTGACACAGAATCAGAGGCAAGCTGAATATTAAACCATTAACCAATGAAGGATTGTGGGACTTGAGACTTTTAAGAGAAAAAGAATCATCAGAGGATAAATACAGCTAATGTATGATAATACATCAGTAAATTTAAGGTGCAAAATATACAAAAAAAGCCCTGAATGGTCTAACCTAAGAAATCAACCCAATACAAGAAATGACTTATCTTGTATCCTAGAGATGACGAAAAAAACGCAAATTCTTGGGTCACAACAACAAATACAATGGTCCCTCCCAAATAATATACATATGTATCCATGAATCCGTTATACCGCAAAGAAAGATGAGATAAACGGAATAATTTGTCTCGAAGTATTTGTTAGAAGCAAGAAGCAAGTTGCACCGGATCACAACTCCACTCAATTGAAAACTTTTGCAATTACATTTGAATGTCGTTCGTCTGCCCCCCCCCCCCCCCTGTCACATTAATGAAAAGTACTGTGACCCAGCAACTACTTCGCAACCGCAATTACTATTCAACCAAACATGCTAGATTTTTAAACTAAGTTAAGACCAATCGGTGATAAGTCGGAATTAAACCAAGTTGAAGGTGAAACACTCCACATTGTCCATACGACAGAGCAGAATTTACTGAAATACATAATATCGTTCATCATAGAGTCAATAGAATTCAAAACACAATTCAGATCTTGCAAATTCACAGTAAATAAAGGCCCCAGCAAAATGAACGAATTCGCATTTTTTCCCCATCTATATCACTGCAGGTCGGGATTGACGTGGCATAAGTGATTCAATCCATTGTGAAGGAGAAACAATTCGAACGGAAGGATTAGAATCCCATAAACACGCAATAACTTAACTAGAACACAGCCAGATACATTGTTCCAATTTGGCGAAAAGCGACTTATTTGCACGATGGCTCAACTTTACTATCTCTCAGCAAAAGAATAATGCCAGTACTTCGTCTAACCTGAGTATTTATAAACAAAAGAAACAACGCCAAACTATAAAACCCCATACAACTTTGTAGTAACATTTTTATAAAACAAAAACATCAGATGAAAAGCTGCTTATGAGAACTATTAAAAGGGAACTAATTAAACTTTTCACCTCATCAACTTTAACTATTAACGAACCAATCATTTTTAATTGCATAGTTGGAACCTTTGGTTTCGATCAAATTAATGGCAAACGAAGACAATTTTAAATATCCTACAGCAAAGAAAATGACCCCAACCAACCCTCATATTTCAAAGAGCCAGGGAGCTAGTTCATGTTGCAAAGTGGGGCCTCTTTATTGGACAAAGAGCAAAAATTCTACTTTTACAGGTAAAAAAAACCAAACGACTATAATTAGATCGGTTTATGATTCGGCATGAAGTAGCTACAACTGGCAAACCATTTGAATGTAAACAATGCAATTTTAAGATTGTTTTTTTTTTTAAATACCTTAAATAACCATCCTTAAAGTTAATAAAGTGCATCATTCTCAGATGGAAATGGGAGGCAAAAGAAGATACAGAATTGAAGCACTTTGTAAAAGTTTACTGCCTACATTTATTGCGACGATAGATGCTCCACACGATTGTTTTCAAAACTAAACTATTCCAAACTTTTCTACCAAAAGTATTATATATTCTCTTAAATTTCGGTACTACACCTAACACACTCGGTTAGAATCGCATTCAGATCATGCCTTTTACACACTCAATCATCATTCTATCTACCTAACCTCAAACCCAAGTTCTCTCAAAATTGCCAATTTGGACTAAACTGACTTTGATCGTTACTTCTTCCGTAACATTAAGAACCATGTTATCTTACTACACCCGGACTATCACTCACGATGCCTTCTAGAATCTAGATACACCAAACTTGCTTAAGAAATACCACACACCTCACTCCATCACCAAACCAAACATCATCTTCTACATTTACTTTCAGACCCCTCCCCCACGCATACTCTGACACGTCCAAATCACCTTTGCCCGCTTACACCAAGTTTATCATTAAACATCAACAAAGCTCCCGAACCATTCTTCATCGACCTCACAAGCACTCAGAGTTCTCTCATCACGCCATCATTAAAAAAACGTGTTCTGCCTCACACCCCTACTAACTCTCTTTCACCCCCAATGCATTGGATCCCAATGGGTTAAACAATTTTTACGATGTGCAGCAGTATAAATATTTAATGCATCCCATGATTATCATTTTTTTTAATTTAAATGAGAGGGCCATCTTGAAATTTATCTTACTGCTCCCACTGTTAAGTAAAACTAACCACTCCATTTTAAAAATTATAAATTCACAATATTTAAATCCTCTAGATGAGCAATACTTTACCGACACTCAATTAATGCCTCCCAATTCCTTTCTTTGAAAACAAAAGAAAAAACCCACCTCGAGAAGGAGGCAGAGATTTGCAGTAAAAAAAACATCAAAAAGACAAATGGAAACAACCCCTGAAACCCTTAGGCATTGATATTGCATTGACTGATCTCGAGTATAATTTTTTTTTTTTTTTACACGATTAAAGGTCACAATTTAATAAGGGACTTGGGCAAACTTGTATCTCCTTCCCAGAGGAGGGAAAAATGGGAGGTGAGAGGGCGAGAGAGTATTAACCATAGATGGCTCCCACTTTCTCACCCACTCACAAGACCGGCCATCAACACTCACCATTTGTCCTTTCGCCTGAGAAGAGATGTTGTCGAGGATGAATGCATTAGGGTCATAATTGGCCCCCTCGCCCCCCTCTTTGTCCGCGCTCTCCTCGCCACGATCCATATTGCTCGGCCAATTCGAGGACTCCTGCTGGAGGAGGGGGAAACAAGTCTCACATTATTTATTAATAATAATAATGATGAAAAAAAATCAATTTAACTGATAGAGGGACTCCAGGAGAAGAAGAATGAGGGAGGGAGAGCAAATGAAGGGAAATCAGAGGTGTATCTGACCCAAATTTAAAGCGAAATATCAACGAAGCATCTCGTACTGAAAGTTTGTAAGGAGAGAGCAATAAAAAAATGTAGTGAAGCCAGAGAAGGTGAAAATGTGTGCGCAGATTATCTCGCAGGCTTCGAGCCCAGGAGGACTGGATGAAAAGAAACAAGAACTAATGAGGGCATCTGTCGAAGTTTGTGAGGACGTTTTGAAAAGAAAGTGAGGATGAGATAAAGAAAAATATGTGGTAGATACACAGCCCGGGTGTGGTTTAAAGGAGACTACTAGGAGCACTCCAGACCAAGACCAGCCTCAAGATTTGTGCGTGTGTGTGTGTGTGTGTGTGTGTGTGTATAGCATGACTTTTGGCTGCTTTTTTGTGGTTATTAAAATTGTTTAATTGTAATTACAGCGAGTATGACCTTGGAGGCTAAGCTTCAAGTGCCTAGGCCGGAGCAAGGGGGGAACAAACCCCTCCCAGTGATAGGGAATAAGCATAATCACCCTCGTGGTGGTAGTTGCACGTCGTAAAATGCGACTAAATGTGACTGTACCTATGCGTGAAAATTCTGGTTTGAAACTCACCTATTTATACAATAATCCAATGAATGCATTGGGCCCGGACGGTTAAAGAACCAAACCAACTCAGGCCTGCTTCGGGGCAATGTACTTTAGCTATTTTTTTTTTTTTACCCTTGGCAATCGATGCAACTTAATGGTAAGTGTGGGTTCAAATTAATAAAACAAACAAACAAGCAAAGTGACAATTAGACAAACAGTACACGTCGCAAACACAAGCAGTTTCTTAAGACTTCCCAGATACTTTCGAACACTTAGGCTAAGTGTGCGGGTCTTTTTGAACAGGGCTTTGCCGGGGCCCGGCAAAACCCTGTCCAAAAAAACCCCGCACAACTGTGCGACCCCTCCCCAAATAGCAAAGTTAAAAACGGGCAATTTAAACGAACTTACGCCGTATCTGGACGTGGACGGCATAAGATGGCCCATCGAATCGTCGGACGACGGTTGCTGGGGTGGGGGAAGTTGACTCCTGTAGGTAGATTCGCCGTTATCTTCTATGCCCTGAGTGGTCGACGCTTCACCTGGACTATCCTCGTACTCGAACTTATTCAAGGGGGGTAACTCCCCAGGGGAAAAATCATCAGGCGGCGGGTCCTCCTTCTCCGACTTGACCATAACTGGCGACTCAAATTCCTGAAAAAGTCATGGGTCAAATAAAATCCAAGGATAATACAAGAGCAAACTAAGGATACACCGATTAATCGGTTGATAGTCGATAATCGGCCGATTCCTTAGGGTTTTTTTTCCACAATCAGCCATTTGTGTTTCGTGTTTATGTCGGACATTTTGCACCTTGACTACTATCTCCTTAGAGATGAGGTAGTCAAATCGTGGTTATGTTATAATATACATCGACACCCGAGTGTGTGGTTATTTGGGGCTTCAATTAGTCTTAACAGTCGATCCCTGCATCAAAAATCCCTTTTGTAGTGGCCGCCCCACTCCCGATTAACCCAAGACTAATCTATTAATTGGCTGTGAAATATATATACTACTATGCAAATCAATGTGGACATGTTCACTAATAAGGTATTTAAAAATGGTTCACAAAAGGTGCAACTAAATATACCCAATGTGGATTAACTGGATTCGTGTATGAAATGTAATTTCGGGTCAACGCAGGGCAGAACCCAAACAAAGAACGCCCGAGAAGTACATAGTCCAAGTAGCCAAAAGATCCAGGTGTGGTAAAGTGTAGGAAATAGAAACCAAAAATGAAGAACAACTGCCACTAAGGGCATACTCGCTGTAATTACAATTCAGTCAACAATTAGGCGATTTTAATAACAGCAAAAAAAAAAAAAAAAAAGGGGCAAAAACAAGTCATGCTATAGAGACTGCAATAATAGTGTTTCCGTTATGTGAAGAGACGTATATCTACCAAGAAAAACGGCGGGTGTGCTTCGAAATATAACAACCTAGCCTAGCTTGACGAATTGACCTGAAGGCGAAATCATTCGGGCAACTTATAGCGCATGTAGGCTATAGCACTTGTAGCTGAGCGCATTCTTAGTCGGATGACCGTCATGAAAAAGGAAGTTATTTCCTGAAATACGTATCACTGAGCACATTCCAAGAACCACAGCAGCGCTATCAGGCCAGGAAATGATAGTTGAATGGGAAAGTGATCACTACCATGAAGGTCACGGACCACTTCCAACCGAAAATCAGGCTGCATCCGGTGAGCACAGGGACAGATCGAGGCAGGGAAATGAATGAAACTGTTCTCGGGAAGTGATGAATAAATTTAGGCAGATTTATGACATTTATCTAAAGCTCGTCGATATGGATGGCAAGGAGCTGACCCATGGGATTGATCGTGTAGTCCCCTAAGAGTGAGTTTCTACGTTCGACTCCCAGAGTAGAAGAAAGGGATTCGAGACTAGGGCCACGAAGAGGGGTAAGTCACTGCGTTGAAGTCGGTAGACGGAGGAATGTACGCATTAGTGTGCCTTTGTGTAGTTGAAATGCCACTACCTTCAAGTCGTACTAATTAAATTCAAGCCTAGTTTTAGGCTACTTTAAAATTCCCTAAACCAACCCTACCCCTAAAAACCTAAAATATCAAAGCAAAAACAAGAAAAGGAAGCACGCTCCCGGATTGATGGTAAGCCCACCTACCCCCAGCGCAGGAACATGCAAACAACAGTCAAATAAAATAGTTGAAGCCAGCCTCTTCCATTTTTAAAAAAATTCAGGAGCCCATCTATCGACTGCCTACTTGGGCATAAGTCGCCGTATTCGACCCAGCCTAAGACTAGGCTATATATATTAAAAAAACAAATAACAAGGATAAAAAGATCATAGGCTAAGAACAAAACAGAGCAAAAGGTAACAAGAAGGAAGCGCGCTCCAGCGTCGGGGGAAGGCCCACCTCAACCCGGCGCAGAAGCACGCGACCCACAACAAACATTCAAATAAAGTGGAGGATGCCGTCGCAGCATTGAGGGGTAGGTCCATGGGAACAGTCGCGGCGCGATGGCACGTAACTTTAACTTACCCTCGACCATCTCCCATTTTGTTCGCCAAGCCGTCCGGAGAGCAAAACGTATTCCTGTCATGTAGTCGGTGAGGAAGAGCAAAACGCTGGTTTGGTCACCCAGTCCTCGAGGAATCTTTGGCGCCCTCATTCCACGCAATTCCTACATGTCCAGGAACCCAGCAGAAGATAATCTCGAAGGCCACCCGGCTTGCCAAAACCGTGTCGTTTCAGATATCGCGAACCAGAGGATGTTGAGATTCCAATGCCACTGAGAATACTCAGGGCACTTTGTGAGTCGCTATGAATCACAATCCGGTTTCCGAACCGGCCACGACGCGTTATCTCCCATACCGAGCGGTGTATTACAACTAGTTTGGCTGTGAAGACAGACGCAGCGCCTGGCAGAGCCCAGCTGATTTAAAAAAAGAGAGATACGGCGTGAAATCCGACCCCCTCTTGGGACTTGGAGCCATCGTATACTGGCATGGTTACAGCGTGAAACAAAGTGTGCTAAAAGACAGAACGCAATACTCCTAGCGCTGTAGAAGCTTTGGGAGCAGAGGCGTGGCGAAAAATAGTCAAGGGGGGGGGGGGTACCCTCCATGGTGGTGTCCTGGGCAAAACCCAGGGTTCCACCGGCCCTAGAGGTATACCTAGCTCTCGAAACAGGTTCCCAGCCCCAAACCCAAAAGGCATAGGCATCGTCGAGATCAGCTGCGGATGCAGTGAGAGCTGTTGGCGACTAAAGGTGGCGACGGGGTCGCGCGTACAGGCGAATAATGCACTGTGCACGGCGCAGAGCGAGTGACATCTCGCCAGCATCGACAAGTGGGCTCTTAATGGGGGAAGTGAGGAAGGCACAGGTCACCAGACGAAGGCCGGTGAGGTGGATCGAGTCCACCTTCCGCAATACACGCTCGGGTGCGGATACATAAAACTCGCATCCGTATCTGAGCTTCGAACGAACAAAGGTTAAAAAAAAAAAAGTAATGCAGTAACCCTATCAGCGCTGAACGTCATGGAACGAAGAATATCCATGGTGCGGGTACAAGAGACACTCAGGTTGCGAATATGAGTCTCCCAGGTGAGGTGTCGGTCAAATACAAGACCAAGGAAACTGTGCGAGTCCACCACTTCCAGGCACACCCCAATAAGAAACAAGTCTGGATCAGGGTGGAGACATGAATGCGGCAAAGGCAAAACTGAACCACCTTAGTCTTGGTCAAGGAAAACCGAAGCCTGTGCGCTTCGGCATAGGGAGAGATGCGGTTCAATGCCCGTTGGAGTCGAAGCTTTAGAGTTCGAAAGGTGGTCCATGTAGAGGGCCGTCTCACTATGCTGACTAGCACGGGAGCGGTCGGAGTGCAAAACGGCCAGACGTTCTAGGAATAGTAGTTAGCCAAGCACCACCAGGGCGGGCTCTCGGGAAGTAGCGGCCGAGAAAGTGATATTTGAATGGGAAAGTGATCATACCATGGAGGTCACCGACCACCCCCCACCGAAAATCAGGCTGTGCATCCGGAGAGCAGAGATAGAAAGAGGCAGGAAAATGAAGCGGTTCTCGGGTAGTAATACGTAAACTCATCCACATTTAGGACACCCATCTCCAGCTAGTCCATCAAGTTGGCAAGGACCTGATCGCTGGGATTGATCGAGTAGTCTCACCAGATGGGGTGTCTACCGTTCAGATCTCCGAGAAGAGAAAGGGCCTCGGCAATCGTGACACGACGCGGCGGAAGTTCCCCTAGTCGAAGTCGGCTGACGGTGGAATGTACGCGGAAATAACAGTATACCTCATATCCAGGTGCAGCTGAACAGCTACTGCCTGGAAGGGGGTATCTAAAGAAACGAGAAGAACAGAGACAATGCCGGGTGTAAATCGCGAATCTTAATGGTCGGCCCCTATCCCGTGGTGGTCGGGTCGCAAAACCCTTATACCCCGGGAGAGTGAGCAGGGGGCACGCGCCTAGCATGGTCTCCGTCAAAAAGATAGCTAACGGGGAACGGAAGGAGATAAGCCTCCGCAGCTCCTCCCAGTTCGCCCGGGAGTACGCGGCAATTCCATTTAAGAAATATGCCCTCCGGGTCTAACTCGGAGATGCGTGGGCCCTCTTCGAAGAGAAGACCCTAACGCGAATGGCTGTACGCTTCCCGGAAGCAGAACTCCGGGCGCTGTTGGCTGGAAAATGCGCTGAAACGCTGTCGCCATCGAGGAAGTATTGGGAGGGGGGGGGGGCTCGCAATGCGAGTCTTTTCCTCCCTCCGCCTCGAAACCTTAGGAAGGCGAGGGTCGCTCTTTTGGAGGATTCATCACAGTCTCTTAGCCACCAAACCTACAAGGTGTGAGCGAAGTGGCCGAAGCTCCTTTAGTGCTGTACTTCTTTTGGGGCAGCTTTAGGAACCCCGGAAGATGGCCTCATGACCAACTTCAGGGGTGTTGCCTCCTGTGAGTTTAACGACTCGGTGGAGGCGCGCGACCGTTTCGCCATAAGGGAAAAGGTCCCGCTGGGGAAATCCTGGTTTTAGTCGGTGTTTGTTGTGAACCCTTTATGCCGCCAGCTCTACCAAAGGTGTGTAGAACCCGCGGAAGGGTTCCAAATGGGCGCGAAAACGACCGTGCTCGTAGGCCTGGCTGGGGCCAGGAGCAGAGGGTTTTTTTTTTTAATATTGAGGCATAAGACGTCCTAGGCAGCGCCGGAAGCACTAGAACCAAGTCCTTAGCCTCGGGAAATGAGACTATCCTGAGCCTGAACGGTCAGGATTTCCTTCTTAAGGAGATACGCACCACATTGGTTCGAAGAAGTGGGGTGCAGCTCTCCGCAATTGACACACTTGGCAACACACGATTTGGATTTGTGTGCGGCCTTGGAGCAACTTACACAGACTTCGGGTAACCCCGACTTTGCACATCTAGAGGAGCGATTCGTATGGTCGAATCATGGACAGGAGTAGCACCTCCGCGGAAGTGGCACGAATGCCTTCACGCGGTAGAGATACCAACCGGCACGCAACGACTCAGGAAGCTTGTGACAGTCGAACGTGAAGAAGAGTTTAGGGGAGGGTCGCGAGGCCCCTCTGTTTTCTCATCACACGTTCGACCTAGAGCGCTTCATGGTAGGCCAGCTCTAAGGTGATGTCATCTATGGAGTAGTCCACGAGTTCCCTCGCATAAACTCCTCCTTTCACGAAGCTCATGGTAGAGCGCAGCGTCACAGTCACCAGCGTGCCATCAAGTGTCCGAAGGGCACAATTCATGGGGGCGTCGGAGGGATTCAACCCATTCGCCAGAAGGCTACTGTCCGAGAAACGAGTCACCTTCGGCTCTCTACACCCCGATCCGGGATAGTTGGGTGAGAGGAAGCTGGCCAGAGCCTAACCTGTGAAATTAGAGGCCGACCAGAGAAAGTTGCGGGAGAGGTTGTAGGGAAAGTGGAGAAGTAGGGTAAAAACGCAGAAAGAAGTAGAAGAGGCTAAGCTGGGGCCGGAGGGGGAGTGCTGAGACATTCACCAGGCCCGCCAATACCGTGGCGTCACGGATATGGCGAAACAGGGGATGCAGAGATTACAATGCCCCGAGAGCACTCAGGGCGCTTCGTGAGTCGCTAAAGACCACAATCCAATCTTCGAATTGGGTACAACACAAAATTTCCTGAAATCACATCGGCCGTGATGACACGAGGCAGCACCTGGTACAGTCTCGCTGAATTCAAACAAAGGGGATACGGCGTGGAAGCCACACCCTTCCTGGGAGTTGGAGCCATCCTTGTACATTGGCACGGATCCATCACATGAAGAGTGGCCCGAAGAGATTGAACGCAATACTCCCGGGGCTGTGCAAACTTTGGGAGCAGAGGCATGGAGACAAATAGTTAAGTTTCTAGATACGCTACAGGGTGGCGACATGGGTAAAACCAGGGGCGCCACCAGCCCGAGAGGTACACCGAGCTCTCAGAGTTTTCTAGCCCTAAACCCAAAGAGCCCATCTGGCGACTGCCTACTAGAGCAAAAGTCGCCGTAATCAGGCTACAGCCTAATACTAGGCTATATTAAAAAAACATGCAAAATCAATAACAAAAATAATAAAAAAAAACCCAAAACAAGCAAAAAAGCAAGAAGTAAGCATGCTCTGGCGCCTGGGGGAATCTGATTTGCTCGGGCACAGGAACATGCGACATTCAACTAAGAATCAAATAAAATCCAAGAGGCTAGCCTCCTCCAAAAAGACAGATAGTATACAAGTCTGTGTACAGGAACCCGTCCCGAATACAAGGGACAAGCGGTAGCTACCCCGCCTGTCCGGATAGCGAGACGGATAAAGTGCGAGCTCACCCAGACTGGGACATTCAAAAAAATGTGCCGAACAGTTTGGGGGGCAACGTAGTAGTCGTAATAAAGTGCAGGCGAGCGCTCCATAAAATGCCGTTGCGTCCCACGAATGTGGCCAGTTCGAAGACAAAAAGGGCAACCTGAAGCTGCTGCGGCATTGGAAACAGTCGTGGCGCGCACGCACGCTACATTAAGTTCCCCTCGGCCTTCTCCTATCTTCTTTGCCAAGCAGCCCTGATTCCTGCGATGTAATCTGTGTGAGGGATAGTGAAACGCTGATTTGAAGGCCCTGTCCTCACAGACTACTTTTTGCCCCTCATTCCCACATGTCTAGGAACCCAGCAAAAGTGATCTCGACCCCCCCCCCCCAGGTCATGGCATTTTCGCGACATGATCCTTTTGAAGGAATCAGCGGAAGTCTGTCCCTAGCGGTACCCTCCTTTGTGTGAGTGTGAAGTCCCCTTCTTCCTGGAGGGTATGTCAGCGGCCGTTGGGTTTTGTTGGAACCCAGCATTAAGATCAAGCAACGTTTCTACAGAACCAAATTCAAAATGTGCACATTAGATTTTTCTTTATATAACATTGACTTTCATTTGTGGAAAATTTAATTAATATACTAGAGGGATCTTCAAAAAGTTTTGGTCCAAGCCTTTAATTTAGATTTTCAAGTTAAAACAAGTTTGATCATAATCTCTGGTTTGTGCTGATGCCTGCAAAACCATAATTTATTCTCCTGATGCATTTCAGGTAGCAAGCAACTGCTTAAAAGAAATAGCTTGTTTTATCTAAGGAAAAGCAAACTTTTGAGATCAGAGCATCATTAAATTTTTATGGTTTATGGTGAGTCTACACCACATAGAAACACTCTTTTGAGGTGGATGAAACGTTTCAAAGAAAGAGTTGACCTTAATGATGACAAGAAAGAAAGGAGACCATCAACCAATGCAGAAAAGATTGTCACCGTTCAAAATCTTCTGAATGAAGATTGCAGGATTAGCGATGAATTTATTGCGAAAGAAGTTGATATTTCCTAAAGATCAGCGCATTTTAACAGAGCACCTTTGCCTATTGGATACCAAAAGTGTTGCTGGATGATCAGCTTACAATGCTACAGCCCATCCTTCACAGCTGGCAAGAAAAACTGGTACCAGTTTAGTCTGTAGCCAACCTGTTAAAAGTAGCCTGGCACATGAGTTCAGTGGTTTAGTATGTGTCCTACAAGCATACTAAACCAGTGAACTGTGGTTTAGATTTATTTTTATGTATGCTTCAAGATATTCAAGAGATTTTTACTAATTAAAGTTATTTTTTAATTAACTATAATGGTAATATATTTATTTTACCCTTTGAATATCGGTATTTTGCTTTCTAATTACATAGGCCATATACTAAACTGCACTGAGAAACTTTGAGGGAATTTCAATAGCAAATCATACCCCATCCACCCTATGGCCCTGATCTTGCCCCCTCAGACTATTTTGTTTCCTAAGCTTAAGGAACATTTAAAAGGAACAAGATTGCAATCAGAGGCAAAAGGTGAAATCAAGATATGTACAATTAGAAAAGGCAGGAATTCTTTAGAGGGATTTGTCAGGTGCAAATATTGCCTTCACAAGTGCAATGACCTAAATAACCATGTTGAGAAATATTAGTAACATTTGTGTTATTTCAATAAATAATAAATATTTCTTCATTTTGCCAAGACATTTTGAAGATCCCTTGTATACTGATCAGTTTTTTTTTCAGGTATCTTTTCCACTTTTCTTTGACCAAACTTTTGGGTGGCGGAGAGCCTTTTTCTGGTCTATAATTTATCTCAAAGTTGTAGGTAAGGCCTTTTCTAAAATGAATACCTCCTCGGTGTGGACATATATCTTTGGAGGTACCCTAACTCCTTTTAACTTGGTCAGGCTCCATCAAAGTTTGGTTGACAGTGACTGGGGATCCATAATTTGTACTCTGTGTGGGTGACAACAGTTCCTCTTGGGGGTAGCATTAGAGTAAAAGAAATATTTAAAAAAAGTAGAAATGAGAGGGAGAGATGGGGGAAATGTAGCAAGAACTTTTCCAGGAACCATCAGAAAGTTCTAGCCAACCCAGTGACAGAGGTCCCTAATTTGCACTCAAACCAAGGACAAGCTGCTACTCCAGGTACCAAGTGTAACAGACTACACAAACTAGCCACTGCAGGGGTAGCATCCCTAATTCTAGATGGTTGAGGAGATAGTCAGAGAAAAAAGAAAGCTGATAGGGAGTGAGGAGGAAGTGCACCAACAACTTTCCCAGGCCCCATCAGAGTTCAAGTCAACCCAGTATAAATGAGAAAGATCATCATCAGCAGGGATGAAAGAGAACACTTCATCAACAGCAAAATAAAACTAACAAGTGAAAAGTTTGAAATTCAGATTTGATCTTTAACTAGTGAAAAGTGTGTTACATCAAATAGGAACAGTGCTACAGTACATACCATCCATCACTTGTAACTTCCCAGAATCCAATAGATGAGTTTTAATTACCCATCATCTACACCCACCAATTCCAGAATTTCCACAATACTCACCTTAAAACTATGACTTGAAGACTGCTCAACATCAGAGCCTAACCTCCTCTCCTTGTCTGAACTTTCCTGTTGCCTTGTTGAGTCTGAGGATGGGGAGGTAGGTGGTAGGTCATTTCGAAGCCTGCTGTCTGCAGATGGGCTTAACGCTTCATTCGGCAGGAGGGCAGAATTAGGGGTTGGCCCTTGCCTGCGATTTCTCTTACTGACGGAGCCCTCCTCCTTGTCACTGACCACACCAGGCCTCTTATTTCCCTTCCTATGGGATGGGGGAGGAGGTTCATCAGGGACTGCCAAACCCTTGACTTTGAGACACTCAGCAGCTTTAATTAAACTGGATAACTCTGTCTGTAGAACATTCACTTCACCAATATACATGTAATTTAACAATGATTCCAAGTCTTGGCTGTTGATGTCCTTTAACACTATAATTGGGTGTTTGCATTGCGTTCTTTCAAACATTTCTTGGAAGTATTCACTACATGTTGACAACACTAATTTATGCACAGAAAAAAACTTTCCATCACATGCAATTGTCACATCGCTGTAGAGTTCCTGCAATGAAAATATTATTATATATATGTATATCTTTCCAGAATCATTCTTGTTTTGAGAAAATTATGATAAGAAAAGATTTGGTTTAATGATAGTTAACCAAATGCTTAGAATAAGGAATCAAACATTCACAACATGCCCAACGCAAGCACAGTTGACCAAAAACTCTAGGAACACTATAAGATCTCAGGCATAACTTTGTCTAGTTGGCTGAGTTCACCATGAATGCCAGTCTAGGGAAGGGACCATAGCTGGGGGCAGCATAGTAAAATAATAGTTAGAAAAACAAACAAATGCACACACATACACACAACCACCACCCACAGATGGCAGTTAAATTAATGAAGTTGGAATAATTTCCCCCATCAAATTTAAAGTAGGATAGAGATATGAAATTAAAAAATAATGGAGGCATAGTTGCAAAATTAGTCAGTGGCCTAATCTGAGGCTACTATTTAAAAATGGTTAAAAAATAGGCAGCTAATAAAAAAAACTAAGATTAAGGGGGCCAAAAGCATGATAGGGGTAGGTGATGGAGATAGGCAGGATGGTTTGTTGAGTATCCTATCAACAAACAAAATAACCAAATACTATGAATTAGGCTATAAAGTCAAACTGCACAATCACATCCCAAGTACAAGGGACAAACAGTAGCCAAATTCACTCAGCCAGGTACTGACAAAAATAATGAGCATGAAGATCCCCTAGGCTGGGACATTAAGAAAAATGTGCCACAGTTTGTGGAATAGGGGATCTCTACATCAAATATGGCAGTGCATCATGAAAGTAGGACCAATTAGATCACAGACCAAGTAGAAGTGACAAACGGTAGAGACCACACTGGTCCCAATACCAGGACCGATAACGCGTGCAAAGATCAACCAGACTATGACATTCAAGAATATGCCCAAGTGTGGTACAACACAGTCATCGCCACCAAACTTTAAGTTCCCCTTGGCTGACACCCTGACTCCCATTTTCTTTGCCAAACAGCCTGGAGGACTGCCCTGATTCTTACTATGTAATAGGTGAGGAAGAGTGAAATGGTTGCCTGGTCGCACAGTCCTTGCAACTCTTTGGAACACTAATTCCTACATGTACGGGAACCCAGCAGAAAAATGAACTTTACATCAGCCTGACTCGCCAAAACTGTGGCATCACATATCTTGAACAAGGGGATGTGAAGATTCCAATGCTCCGAAAGCAATCAGGGCACTTTGTGAGTCACTATGAATCACAATCTAGTCTCCGAACGGGGCCCATCGCGTTATCTCCCATACTGAGCAGTGTATTGTAACCAGATCTGCTGTCAAGATAGATGCAGTGTCTGGCAGAGCCCTGATGACTTCAAGCAAGGGGGCGCGGTGTGGAAACCGACCCTCTTGGGACTTGGAGCCATCCGTATACGCTGGCACAGTTCCAGTGTGACACAAAGTGTGCTCCAAAAAGGCAGAATGCAATAGCCCCCTCGCTGTAGAAGCTTTGGGAGAAGAGACGTGGCAACAAAGGCGGTACCCTCTAGGGTAACATCCTGTGGAGAACCAAGGGTGCCACTGGCCCGAAAGCTATACAAGCTCTGGAAGGAATTTCCTAGACGCAAATCCAAAGGGGTTAGGGTATGACTGGCATCTCTCAGCGACATAGGCACTGTCAAAATCAGCTGTGGATGCAGTGAGAGCTTTAGGCGACTGAGGGAGGCACGGGGCTCAGACATAGGGGCGAATAATGCACTGTGGATGGCATCTATCCAACATTTACAAGTAGGCTCTAGGTGGGGGATATGCAGAAGGCACCAGTCGCCAGGCGAATATGAGCCTCCCGGGTGAGGTGTTGGTTAAATACAAGGGGCTGAATCCACCATCTCCAGGTGAACCCCATTTACAAACAAGTCTGAGTCAGGGTTGAGCTGTGGATGGTGGCAGAACTGAACCACCTTAGTCATAGAGAGAGACAAGGTTCAATGCCTGTTAAGTGTTGACACTCCAGAGTTGGCATCTGGGCCATGCCAAAAGAGATTGAAAGGTAGCAGCACTAAGGTGATACTGTTGATGCTCATGGCAAAGTGTGAGAGCGTAATGAGAACATCTTACAGCAGCACTGAGGTGATGCCGTTGATGTTCAGGGCAAAGAGTGTGACACTGAGGCCACTTCCATGCAGGGCACCCTCTTCCTGCTCCATTGGGTTGGAGAGGGCTCCCCCCCATCTGTAGGCAGAATCGACGATCTCACAAAAATTCAGATGTAAATAAAGAAAGGGAGGCATCCCCTGGCCTGCATCGTGTGGAAAGTCACTATGATACCTATTGCCATGCGATATCATAAGCCTTCTCCAGATTGAAAACCACTGTGACAGTGCTATCTATGAAGAAGGGCCCACAGACAGCATTTTACAGTCGAAGCAGAGCATCTGACATTGAGTGGAACTTGTGGAAGCCACACTGTGTAGTCTAACATTTACCAATTTCTCCATCAACTTACACACAGAGGAGGTTAGAGATTCAGCATAAAGCTGCCAAGGCAGAGTAATCTCTCCCCAGTTTGCGAAAAGCGAGCACCATGTATGTGGTCCCATTCTCCTGGAGAATAGGGCGGGGGTTCCTGAGGGAACTGGCACTGAATACTTTACAAAGACTCAATTCCACACCTCTGCCAGAGGGGTTCCTTCTCATTAAGTGAAAACACATAAGAGGCAGGAAGTGCAATGTGTGAGCTTCAAAACATAGGGGAACCTAGCCCTAGTTCAACGTAAACACGACAGTGAAATCGTTCGGAGGCTGTTTGAGGACCCTCTCACACTCAGCTTCATCCACCGACCTACTCTCTTTAACTGGGACAGAGAAATTAGTCATTGTCTGACATGCCGAACACACACCTACCCCAAGCAGCATGTGGACAGCTTTCTGCTGACATGGATCCAGAAAATAATATTTGAATGAGAAAGAGAAAGTGATCACTACCATGGAGATCATTGACCACCTACCACCCACTGTGCATCCTGAGAGCACACTGTGATTTTCAGGCAGTGATGCGTAAACTCATCCACATTTAGGATGCCTATCTCCAGCTTATCAAGGACCTGACCCCTGGGATTGATCGCGTACCCTTCCCAGAGGGGACATCTACCATTTAAATCACTAAGCAGTAGAAAGTGCCCCAGCAATCATGCCACGATACTGCATAAGTCTCCAGCATCGAAGTTGCCCTACTGTAGAATGTATGCAGAAATAACAGTATACCCCCCGATCCAGGTGCAGCTGCACTGCAACTGCCTGAAAAGAGGTATTTAAGCAAAGAGAAGAACAGAGACAACATGCCGCGAGTAAATAGCACATCCTGATGCCTGGCCGCCTGGGATCACAAAACCCTTATAGCCTGAGAGGGTGCAGAGAGAATGCCTTACAACCACTTTCGGGTGTGTGCTTCCTGAGTCTAACAACTTGGTGGAGGCACGCAGCCTTATCACTTTATGGTAAACAGTCATGTTAGGGGGGGAATGTCCAAAGCTGGGTGTCAGCCATTTGTGTCGAAAGCTCTACCAGAATTTTTTCCCAATTTTGAGAGCCCATCTGCGACTGCCTACGAAAGCAATAAAAGAAAGAACAAAGGCTAAGAACAGGTTAAAAATAAAACAAGATATAAAAAGAAAAAAAGGTCACAAGAAGGCAGTGCACTCGGGTATTGGGTAGCCCCCCTACCCTGTGCAAGAACAAAAGACCTACAAAAAAAGTCAAATAAAGTGGAGGAAGGCTCTACCAGCAGAGTATAGAACCTGCAGTAGAGGTACAGTACAAATGGGCACAAAAATGACTGTGCTTGTAGGTTTGGGGGAGGGGGGCCAGGACTAAATCCTTAGCCTCATGAAATGAGAGAAGATCCATAGTCTGAATGGACATATTTCCTTCTACAGGAGATATGCACCACATTACTTTGAAGTGGTGTGCAGCACTCCACACTTGAGTCAACAAACTTGGCCATGCATGATAGTGACTTTTCAGGACTGATTTGTATGGCCAAAGCAGTGGCAGTAGTATACCTCCATGTCAGTGGCTTAAATGCCTTCACGAGGTAGCAATACCAACCAGGACAGACTCAGGGAGCCTGCCACAGTCAAACATGACAAAGATTGTAGGGTTGGTCTTGAAGCCCCTAACTGTTTTCTGATCGCACATTCGGTTTTGAGGGCTCCATGGTTGGCTAGCTCCAAGGTGATGTCATCTAAGTAGTCCACAAGTTCACTCGTGTAAACCACTCCTTTCAAGGTAGAGTAGTGTCACATTCACCTGCGACCCATTAAGTGTCTGAATGGCACTCAACATGGCTGTCTTGGAGGGATCCGACAGATTGGCCAAAAGGATGTCTGAGAAACAGGTTGCCTTCGCTTGTCTACCAATCAAGCTAGCTATTGCTCTCCTTTGATGGATCATGATGCCCTTGGCCAGCATGATCAGTGGAGCAAATAAATGCAAAGCGCTTGAAGCCAATGGGCTCAAAAAGGTCAGGTAAACTGAATGAAGGGGCCACAGATAATTGTTGTTTCAATCAGGACACTTGTGACTTTGGTCTTGCTTGTTCTGAGACCCACCACACCAGAGGGTGCTTCGGGGCACTTGTCAAAATGGCAGCATAGCTGTTCATCCCCCCCGATCTCTTGAGAATTGAGAATAACCCTTAAATCATCTTTATCTTTCTGTCCACCACAAGGAGCCCCGGGATGGAGAGACCAGCCTCAGCAAAATCCTTCTGAAATAGAGGTTTTGGCTGCTAAAGTGGCACCAGCCAGGAAAGGAGGTCCCTTCTCTCCTCGTGTGACCTTGGGGCCTTGAGTCATCTGAGGAGAAGCATCCACAGGGGCGGACTTAGGTTCAGTGTTTGCTACTGAGCCTGGGTTCGCAAGATCATGCCATCCTGGGCTGGGTCAACTCTGGAACCATGTTCATCTCAGGATGGGGAGGGACCATGCTCATCTCAGGATGGGGAGACTCCATGTGGCCACCTGCCCCAAGGCATCACATCCCATTCAAGGTACTTTTTGCTGTCTGGCAAGCACATCAATATCCTTAGGGATAGGGGGGGGGGGGGGGCAGGTACGCCAACTCCCTGATATCTCTTGATCCCTAAGGGAATTGGCCTTCTTAAGCCACTCACACCAGGAGTAGTCAATCTTGAGCCACTTGCCTGCTCTCTTGGCAGTCCCCTGAGAAAGCACAAAGCAGGGGGGATGAGGCAATAATTCAGCGGTAGAGCTGCTCTAAAGATGGCAAAGTGGAAGCTCTAAAGATGTTGAGTGGGGGCAAGGGGAATGTGCACCAACAACTTTCCCAGGCCCCATCAGAGTTCAAATCAACCCAGTGACATCAGGGCTTCCCTAATTTTGACTCAGGCCAAGAGGATATGCAGCTCTTCCGGGTACCAAGTGTAACAGGCTTCAGGGTACCCACTGGCAGGGACAAGCAGTAGCAACCCTGCTTGTCACAGTAATCTGTGTGAAAATCACCCAGACTGGGACATTCAAAAAGAATGTGCAAGGTCTGGGGGACAAGGGAGTCATTGCAGTAAGGTGTAGGGGAAACCACTCGATCAAATGACAATACATTGCAAGTGTGTACCAATGTGAAGATGAGAAAAAGCCACCTTGGGGGCTACCGCATAATGGCACGCAACTCAAGTTCCCATCAGTAGTCTTGTCTTCTTTACCAGACAGCCTGACATGTATCAATGTGAGGATGAGTCTGCTTGCCCAATCTTCCCAGCCTCTTTGGTGCACTTATTTCCCACCACCCCTAAATTTACAGGAACCCAACATAACATAGTGTGAACACCTCTGCTCACTTCACTTCCAAACTACACATCCACAACTAACCTCCTCCAAAACCACATATAAACTATGAAAGAGTAGACCCAATACATACTAGACAAATTTTTCAATTTCACCTTAAACAAATACCCTTTGCTAGATAAAGCTCTAGTCTACACATTAACAATACTAGTTTTTCCTTTGTGAAATTGGGGTGATGACCCCAATTTCACAAAGGAAATAGCAGACTGAGTAAAATAGCCAAACATTCTAAAAACAAAACAGTGCCCACTCACTATGAGTCATGACAAATCTAATTACTCAACACCCACATCATCAATCTAATTGATAAAAAGACAAAACTGGAACCAATACAATAGACTACTAAACAGTTAACCCCTTCGCAGGGTTGCAAGACCTGGGAGGTGCATTGGCCACCGGGAAAGTACTACACCTAGAACCGAAACAACTATACTCTTCCAGCAGTCATTTCTCAGAAGCTCCTTCAAGCAATCCTGGTCCCACTTACAAACATGTCCAACATGCTACAAACTTATCACATCAAGTCAACAGATGAAGGGTTCAGTTCAATACAATTCCTGCAAAAAATGGACCTACTTTGCATGTACAACACTAACAAAATAGACCACACAATCACTTGGGTTGCAAGACCTGGGAGGTGCATTGACAACCGGGAAAGTACTACAACCTAGAATCGAAACAACCACACTCTTCAAGCAGTCATTTCTCAGAAGCTCCTTCAAGCAATCCTGGTCCCACTTACAAACATGTCCAACATGCTACAAACTTATCACATCAAGTCAACAGATGAAGGGTTCAGTTCAATACAATTCCTGCAAAAAATGGACCTACTTCGCATGTACAACACTAACAAAATAGACCACACAATCACTTGGGTTGCAAGACCTGGGAGGTGCATTAACAACCGGGAAAGTACTACAACCTAGAATCGAAACAACCACACTCTTCAAGCAGTCATTTCTCAGAAGCTCCTTTAAGCAATCCTAGAACCACTTACAAACATGTCCAACATGCTACAAACTTATCACATCAAGTCAACAGATGAAGGGTTCAGTTCAATACAATTCCTGCAAAAACTGGACCTACTTCGCATGTACAACACTAACAAAATAGACCACACAATCAATTGGGCCTGCCCTCACATAAAAACCCCATTCTAACCCATCCACCACCATGGCTGAGTACACAGGGTAAACCTTCCAAACCACCTTCACTATCACATCCATCCTCATCACCTTCACCATCCTGTGCTCCCTTCCCCAATGTGCTACAGAACCATACACACACAGCAAACATAACTTTCTTCAAGTAAACATAGATGACATACACCAAAAAACATGAACTTGCTACATTCATCAAACCACATAATATACACATTTGCATGTTACAATAAGCAAACCTACAATGCAAGCACCAAAATCCCAAACTTCCTAATTTCACCACTATCCAACAAGAACAGGGCTGCTAGCGGAGGCGGTGGAGTAATCATCTTAATGCATAAATCCATTAACTTCTCTTACCACAGTGAAAACTAAATGCCTCCTCTTCCCACAACACCATAACATTGGACACAGCGCACACAATCTTAAACATCTACATTCCCCAACATATGCCATTACCAAAACAACTACATACAACAAACACAACATAATTCTGGGTGGCGACTTAAATAATGCAATATCAATCTAGTTTGTTGACATCAACAATGACAGAGGGTTGGTGATCCTTGACCAAACAAACATTTTAATCAACATTACCCATATCCCCCACTGACTCCCATCATTACCTTTTCTTCACCCAATCTCGCCCCCATAACAGCCCTGAGTGGTGAAAACCCTCAGTTCTTGACCATCCCCCAAACATCCCAGCTGGCCAAACACAAATTACAAAAGTGCCAACTAGGAAGCCTTCACAAATGAAATGGAACAACACTTAGAAACACTAAACAGCACTCCCATTACAGACAAACAACACCACTGTACAGAACAGACAGAAAAAAACAACCCACACTTTACACCAGGAATTCAAGATCTTATCAGACAATGTGATACATTGAAGCATAACTCCCCCAGAACACACACACACAAAATTGCACTCCAAATACAAACAATGAACATGCAAACAAACAGCAAAAATACTTGGGCAAAAACACTTAACACCAACACTACAAAACACTAAAGAGCATCACACTCTTCAACAGTACATTATACAATCACAAGACACCATAACCTCAAACAAACACCCTTATCAACCATGTTGTGCATGTCAGTCACCTCAAATCCAACATGAACAATTGCAGAGTTATTCAATGCAGAGTATACACCCATCACAAACTACTGGGTGAACATCATCCATAATCTCAAACATCCATCCGCCTATGCCCCAGACACCAGCAACATGCACCTCCAACACCTAGATCACAAGGAATACAAGCACTTACCAACATAGCAAACTACAGCTACTCACACAATACAATGCCCAACATCTGCAAGCATGGTAAAATCATCACAATCCCAAAACCCAACAAAGACCCTACACTTCTTCGCACTGACCCATCATTCTGCACTCCCTCCAGTCATCAAATGCCTCATCCTAAACTTAGTCACACCACACATTGTTTTAGCACCCTCACAACACAGTTTCAGACCACAAACAAACACACTTCTCATAGACATCACACAATTCTTTAATAGACCCCCATAAAGAAACGTTCTCATCAGCAAACCCTCGGATGCCATTACCAGCAAAAAAACTCACAAATAAAATATACAACAGGGATGGTCAGCTTATCTGGTGGGTAGACATGCCCATGTATCAATGGATGAACAGTCACTGCACAATAGAAATTTCATAAACGGTGTACTACAATCCGTACTTTCACCAACTCATTTCAACCTATACCTGCACAGACATACCCACCTCCCACAGTCTCCAGATAAACATAGGTATGCATACAAAACAATTAGATGTACATACCAAAATGCAGCTACACTCACCCAACTTCTTCAACCTTACCTAAACACACTTCCTAATCGGTTTGCCACAAACAGACTTGAGATAGCCACAGCCAAATCTTCAGCTACCCTTCTCACTAACTTGACAGCACAACATAAAAAACACCCAGGCTAAAAATGAATAACATACATCAATATATAAGCTTAGAGATGAACTATGGAACCCCTGGCTAGGCTTCTAACCTAAGACAACACAAACACTTGTTGCAACCTCCACAAACTCGCTACACTACATGTCAGTAAATAGACAGATTCCAAAGAACATTAAAACACCTAGTACAGGATATCAAACAAATATTCTCGTCTCTCCCACCTTTCTCAATACAAACCAGCCCCTGAAAACATATCCATACACAAATCACTAAAAAAAAAACTTGACTGCAAACTCATTCTCCCTAATTCCATCAAGACAACATAGCAATCTCAACCATCATAGAAAATTTCAACCACTCCCAACTCACAAACACAATCCCCTCAATCTGGAAACTAGCCCAGATCATACCCACATTCAAACCTCCAACACAAGCCAAGCAAACTCAAACATCCAATCTCATTTCTGTGCACCTCATCAAAAACACAGAAAAAACTAATACACCAAAGAATCAGCCCAGTTTCAAGAAAGCACACAACCAAAATCCTCTTCACCAAACTCACACAACACACAACACTGGTCAACAAATTTTTTAGAAATCTAGGTTGCATAAGATTTTTTTCTCATTCTTACTGTTTTTGACCTGTTAAATTCAAATCTGAAAATGGTTCAGCTCTACATGCTCTAGTTGTCATGCAATTTAAGTTTTTAATTCTAGCCGTTTGTGGTCAAATTAATTACTTACACGTTTATGTTATCAACAGAGATATTAAAATTGTTTTGTTTTTCTTTCAGATCTGATAATGGCTACTGTGTGTCATAACTGGACAAAAGGAAAATGCCAGAGCTTAATGACCTTGTGCATGATTTGAGTCTCTCCAAAAATGCTATCTTTGCATGTGGGAGAGCTGAGCTCAAAAAAAGCACTGGAACCACAAGGAGTGGGCCCATAAGGAACTTACCTTATGGTGAAAGGCTCAGAAAACTAAATCTACATACATTGGAAAGGAGAAGAGTCAGAGGGGAAATGATTGAAGTCTTCAAATGGGTAAAAGGATATAATAAAGGGGATCTGGGTAAGGTTCTTATACTTAGTGAACATGACAGGACATGTAGCAATGGGTTTAAGCTTGATAAGTATAGGTTTAGGAAGGAGATTGGGAGGAATTGGTTTACAAATCGTGTGGTAGATGAATGGAATAGGCTCACTAGACATGTGATAGAAGCCTCCTCTCTGGGTAGTTTTAAGAATAGATTAGATAAATATATGAATGAAGCTGCTAGATGGGACTGACTCTTTTATTTACATATGTATATATTTTTCTAAGGAGTGGGGAGATTATTTTGCGGTTGCATGAATGGACATAATCCTCTGGATGCCTTTTATGTATATTGTAGATTAGATCTGACGAACTCCTGTAAAGGGTGACAATGTTGATGACTTTTCTCTGGTAAGAAATCTTTTGTGTGTTGACTGGAACAGGAGCTGCCAAGTGTAGGCCATGAATGGTCTTTTGCAGTCTCCTTCTTTTCTTATGTTCTTCTTATGTTGTTATATATGAGACTCTGGAAGCAGGTATGGCAAATATTGTCAATGGTGCAATTGTCTGCTGGGTTTGATGAAGCAGTTTGTCAAGGCGTTGAATACTGACGGTGAATGCTTCCTAACCACATATTCTGCCCTCCCTGGTTTGTCATTCAAGAAGATCAAGGCAGGTGTTTTTGATGGACCACAGATTCGTGTATTGTACTTGATAAAGAATTTGCCAGAAAGATGAATGGCTTTCCTTTGTGGCGGTGATGGCAAAATTGGGCATAAGTCACTGCAAACAAACAGCCTAGTTCTAGGCTACTTTAAAATAAAAATTTAAAAACACCCGGCATTGGGGTGAGGTCTCCCTCCCCTCGGCGTAGGAGCGTACGATCTACAAAGAAAACAACAAAACCTAGTTAAATAAAAGGGAGAATGGCGGCCTCCCCCCAAAAGTCTATCAGTCCAGCAGTCAAGGTGCAAGCACTGGTCTCCAGTACAAAGGACAGGCAGTAGCGCCCCCGCCCATCCCGGTACTGGGACAGGTAACATGCGCAAAGATCACCAAGACTGGGACATTCAAAAAGAATGTGCTGCACAGGTACGGGGCACAACACAGTCATCAGAATAGGGCGCAGGCGAGCGCTCTATCAAATAGCGATGCGTCATACGAGTGTGTCCGATTCGCAGATGACAGAAAGCTACCCGAAGCCGTTGCGGCATTGGGGGATAGGTCTATGGGAACAGTCGCGGCGCAATGGCACAAAACTTTAAGTTCCCCTGGACCGTCTCCCATCTTCTTTGCCAAGCAGTCCGAAGAGCTACCCGTATTCCTGCCATGTAGTCGGTGTGAGGAAGAGCGAAATGCTGGTCTGATCGCAGAGTCGTTACAGACTCTTTGGCGCCCTCATTCCATGCAATTCCTACATGTCCAGGAACCCAGCACTCAGGGCGCTTTGCATCCATGGCGAAGGAGAGGACTAAGCCTCCTCTCCAGTTAGAGAAATATAGAGGGTGTTTGTTGCTCAACCACAAGGAGGGGATGGGGCCTCCATTTTTTCGGTGGAGCTGCCCGAGGACAGCTCCGTTGTTGTTTCAGGGGGAGTTAAAGGTGTTTGTTTTTTTGTTGACTCATCCATGGGCATGGTGACCCTATTTGTACCATGGGGCGCAATAGCTCATCACCTCTCACAGTTGCCTGCACTGCAAGAGGTGCTTACAGGCCTGGCGCCGCCATTTGGGACCACCCCTCCCGCCTGGTGGCCTGGCAGTCCATCAGCATGGCAGCTCCAGCTTCGACACGTCATAAAACTGAGTGTGAAGAGGAAAGAAAAAGGGATGTGAGGAAGGTATGGGTGGGGATATAGCAGGTTGTTAAAAAAAAACATCCCAAACCAGAGCTCAGGGGTTAGGGAATGTTGTCCCCTCCCCCCTCAGCCCCGATCCGGGACAGTTGGCTGAGAAGAAATTAGAGGCTGACCAGAGAAAGTTGTGGGAGAGGTTGTATGAAAAGCGAGGGAGTAGGGGAGAAATACAGGCTATCTGAAGGAAGGAAGAGAGGCTAAGCTGGGGCTGGATCGAGCGCTAGATCCTGTCAGCATGGCGGCCAGGATGCCAAATTGCCGTGCCCTTATGGGATATACGTCAAAAAAATCAGACAAGGGGATAAGCCTTGTGTGTTGTTGAGTAGTAGAAGTTATATCTATTTACTGTCCCCATCTTTTTCAGGATCATTGTGGGTTGTGAAAAGCACGAGCTGAAATGTACAACCTTAAACCTGGGCAGAAGGTCTGTCCACATTGTGATACCCAGATGCAAGCGCTTTCAGATTACCCACGTAAGAAGAATTTTTTTTTATTTAAAGAGCTCATCTGATGACTGCCTACTTCGGCATTAGTTGGAGTATTTAACATTGCCTAAAATTAGGCATCTTTAAAAGAGGATGCTAAAAACAAAAATAAAAAACATCAATAAAATAAAACAAAGAAAAAGCTAAGCAAGCTCAGGCGTCGGGGGGAGGTCGGCCACAGGAACATGTGAACTAATAAAATAAGAAAAAACAACAATCAAAAACCCCAACTATTTAAATAAAGGGGAGGCCAGCCTCCTCCAAAAAGTCTAAAATCCACAGGTCGGTGTGCACGAAGCCATCCTGAGTACAAGGGACAGGTGGTAGCGAACCACCCCATCCCAGTACCGAAACAGGTAACATGCGCGGAGATCGCCCAGACTGAGACATTCAACAAGAATGTGCCAAACAGTCTGGAGGACAACGCAGTCTTCACAGTAGGGCGCTGGCGAGCCCTCCAACGGAGGTGCATTCCAGAAGTGTGTCCAATTCAGAGATGACAGAAAGCAACCTGAAGCCTTCGCAGCATTGGGGGGTAGGTGCATGGGAACAGTCGTGGTGCAATGGAACGCAACTTTACGTTCCCTTCGACCGTCTCCCATCTTCTTTGCCAAGCAGCCCATATTCCTGCCATGTAGTCGGTGTGAGGAAGAGCGAAACGCTGATCCAGTTGCAGAGTTCTTGCAGACTCTTTGGCACCACCACATATGAAGAAACACTCAAAGATGCCAGTGAGCAGTCATTTGAAGAGACCTTCAAATCCCTCAACTCAAATGTTTTACTACTAGAATGTTCCCCAATTAAGACTAACATAAGAATGAGAGACAAGGTAAATTATGGTAAGCAGAAAGTATCAGAGGTTCAAGAAGTTGTAGCAAAAAAGGTAGCCACTGTTCTCAACATTACCGAAGAATCAATACAGTCACAGGATATCACCAAAGAAGCCTGTACAAAATGTTCTGACTTAGACAGACTGATTTATTTGATGAAAGAGAAATTGAAAAATTGAAAATCTAAACAGGACAAAATTCAAATATTGATACTTGTTCCAGAAAGCTGGACTATTGAAAAAACATGCAAGGAATTTGGTGTTTAAAATATGCAATAAACCAAGCTAGAGATCTAAAAACAAAATCTGGAATCCTTGCACGACCTGACACATATCTAGGGAGTAAGACACTGTTACAAGATATTATTACTGCTGTTGAATTGTTTTATCAAGATCATGAGTTTTCCAGAAAGCGCCCAGAAAAGAAAACTGTTTCTGTCGGAATCAATGGTGAAAAAGTTTGCAAACAGAAAAGACTGATTTTAGTAAACGCAGAATTGTACACAATTTTCAAGGCGAAGTTCCCCAATTTTAAGAGTGGTATATCAAAGTTCTTTGAGCTTCGACCTAAATGGTGTGTACATGTGGGGAGTAAGAGCTCTCACTCTGTTTGTGTGTGTGAGAAACACCAGAATGCCAAGTTGTTACTCAATGGGTTACCCACAGCAGCGATCAACAGTACTGATTACAAAGATATTTTGTCAATGGCTGTTTGTGACATATCTAAGCGGCACTGTATGTTGAGAATCTGTGAAAAATGTCCCGGTGTTCAGAAAATTAGAGAACATTTGATGTCTGTGTTTACTGCTAATGAGCAAGAGCTTGATGATAACATCGTATAAAGAGTGGGTTAAGAATGAGTCAGGTAAAACAACTCTGGAAACATTGTCTTGTACAGTTGAGAATTTTATTGACAAGTTCTGTTCAGTATATGAAGCACTGCTTTCTCACCAGTTCATCACAAAAGCCCAAGCACAGCACCTAAGCAACCTGAAAGAAACCATTTCTGAAAGTACTGGCCTTTTGTTGTTAGACTTTGCTGAAAATTAGTTTTGATGTTCAAGATGCAGTTCAAGGGCACCACTGGGATAACAGTCAAGCAACACTGCACCCATTTGTCCTCTACTACATTGTAGATGACAAGATGAATGTTTTGAATATGTTTCTGATATCAGATTGTATGAATCATGAAATCAATACTGTTCATGCTTTTCTAGAGATTGTTATCAAACATATCAAAATTGTGATGCCCACTTTGAAAGATATACAGTATTTCAGCGATGGTGCTGCTTCCCAGTATAAGACTTACAAAAACCTTGTGAATCTTTGCTGCCGCAAAGATGATTTTAGAATACCTGCACAGTGGAATTTCTTTGTCACTAGTCTACATCATGCTACTACACCTAAAAGCATGGCCACACCCTCTTTACTTTTAACACTTATGATCTAAACCTAATTGCATTCCCAATACACACACTTCATTCTCTTTTCACATTTACCTCAGAGCAATCTCCATTTATAGACATTGGCTACCATTCCCCTCTTTGCAACTTCACATATACCCCTTGTATTCCATACAGCCACACAATTCACATAGATTAACCAGCCTGGCTGGATGGGGTCAGCAGCAGCCCCACCAATTACCATCTTTGCATGTTGCACTCATTGGATAAAGCCTTTGGCAGCACAACTTCCTACTATCCTGCAACCAAGCTATACTTACTCTCACAAATGGGTTGGCATCAGATCTCTAGGTACAAACCACCTCCTTGATGCTATTTTAATTCATATCAACCCAGAAAAAAACACCCTGGCAAAGTTTGGTGCAATCGCCACTGAGAACTCATACCCACAAGACACCAACAAATCCACAAGTACAACTGAAATAGCAAAACCTGCTTGGTTGGTGGAGAATTCCAGTCAGTAGGAATTGCCAAGACTACCAGTCTAAGGCCTTGTCCAAGACATTGTCATGACTGCCCGTCAAAGACAAGGATGTTAAATTAATCGAGCATTTAAGCAGATAAATGCCATGATAGCCAGAGGCATGTTGTAGGGTAAGGGTCATTTTACTCATCTATGCCTTTTATCCAGTCTAGAACATTGTGGCTGGATAATAATTTCCAGCAGCCCTGGATGCCCAGGAGAATGGCAACAGACTAATCACTGGGTGACAAATAAAGACCTTTAGAAAGTGTCACTAACTGCACGTAGAATTCTAGCCTAAAAAAAAAACATTTTACCATTTAGTTTAAGCTACTACGTGATTAAAAATATCATACAGCTTTGTGAGCCACTATCAAGAATCCACCAAATATTTTACTATTTTGCTATCACAATTAATCATAAGATAATTTTGTACATTCTCATGAATCCATTCCCACATTTTGTTCCTTAAAGCAAAATTAGACAAAGATGGTACTGGTTCACTAAAATATCAAACAAATATGAGTTCTACAACATATTGAGCCTTACTTTTTTTCTTATTGTTTCGAGAACATGAAAAAATGTTGAACTGTGGTTATTCCACTTGAGGGAAAGTAATCCTGACTCCATTGTGATTACGACTGAAAAAAAAAAAATAGTTATCAGTATTAAAAAATGGGGAAAAAATATCACAAGCTTCAATGGGTTACTGCTAGCTTGTAGTTAGCAAGGATCTAGTGCTTAGCTGAATTGAAACCAAATGAATGAATGAAAAAAATGCTGTTAAATGCCAATGATTTTATGATTCTAATGAAAAATATAAAACAATCTAATATACTGCAGAATGGAGTAAGTGGGCCCATTTTACCAAAAAAACCCCACTTTAAATTACCTTAATGGATTTAGAAAAATTGCAAAGACAATTCAATGACTTTTATTTGATTCATATATTCATATATAGTTTTTGTATTATATTAAAGTATTTCTTTGCATCAAATACTAAAATAAAATTCTCTACCCTATATTTCCTTTTCAAAAGAAAATTGATACCTTGTAGGCAATACAGATACAGGTTGTCCCCCAAAATATACTAATACACCACAGCAAAGTTTCTTTATTCTAAGATTAGTTTTCTACCAATGGCTGAGTTTATATATAACATTTAATAAAAAAATGTATACATACTTCAGTAAATAATTATAAAATGGAAGTATATTTATTAGGATAAAATTAAATTGAAGTAAAACTACGACTAGTAAAATATGGCAAAAAGATAAAAAATGAGATTATAGATACCTATATAAAAAAAATAATTGTTAGCCAAAAATCAAAACTCTGAGACTACCCAGAGTAAAGTTGACATTGGCCCAACGTATGCTTACTGTCTGGGTAGTTGGTTTGGAGTTCAGACTAGTAAAAATAAAGGCTTAACTTAAGAAAAACCTTAATGAAATTATATAAAGGTATAATATTTTATCTCGCTTAAAAATATCTATGTACTAGAAAATTTGCTTACAAAAAAAAGCTTTTAAAAATGACAATACTAAATAATAGGTACTAAAGTATCATAAAATAGCTTAAGACATACAAAAGAATTGTAAATTCTGAATTATTTGCACTAACTTAAAAAGATTCTTTACTTATAAAATATATATATATATAATTGGAGGAGAGATGGTAACCTCTATATATTAGAGATTTAATTAGTAGGTACCAATGTATTAATAAAATAGCTTTTAAGAAACAAATTTTTTTTTTTACAATTTGACACTAAATCATAAAGATGCTATAGTTATAATATATTAAATGTTATTTATTCTTAAAAATAGAATAGCTTCTATTAGATCTTCTTTTAGTATTGATCTAAGATAGCTTTTTATAAGCTTCAATGATGAGAAAAGCCTCTCAACACTTACTTGGGTTGATGGTAAAGCAGTTACTGTGATTGCTACTGGTTGTATTATTGAAGGATACAATTTAATTGCTTCTTTAACATTCAATTTTAGTGTCCAGTCAATATTCTCAATTTTTTCTAAAGCTTTCTCAACATTTGACCTAAATTCCTCAAAATGAAGCTTTTCTGTTTCATTTTTCTTATTTTTTTTTGACATTTCTTAGCTTTTTCTTCATTATTGATATCTCTTTCAAAATCCACTTCTTCGTCTGAGTTTCTGAACAGTCATGAGCACCAGGGCATGGGTCAACTCATGTTTGAACAGTGATATGTTCTGAATCTATTTTAATCTTATTCATTTCCATGAGAACCGCAAGGTCACAAAGTGCAAACTTACCTTTCAAAATTTATTCTTCATTCACTTATTCTGTATTTTGGGTCCACATATATTCCAGCTAACAATACCTTGTTAGCATATAAAGCCTCTCTTTTTATCATAGAGTTTCTGATGTCTTCTGCCAGAATTCCACTAGTTTGAGATAATTTGAAAATTGTTTCTTTCCATTCTCGGCTAAATTTGGCAGGTGTCACATCTGCTGATTAAAGTTCCTTTGTAGCTATATATAGATGCTTGAGTAATGCCTCAAGTTGTTCTGCTTGTTTCCATTCAATGTCCAGCATTGTAACAAAAGGATTTGCCATATCTTTAAGGAATGGCTTTAATTCTAAAAGATGCTGAATCATATATCTACTTCCCCAATGTGTTTCTTCTTCTATTAATGCACCTTCTTCTGCACATCATTTTAAAATTGCATTAACCTTTGGGGTTCTTACAGCCAAAGCTATGCTACATAATTTGGATATAACATTAGCAATGTTCCTTTGCTTTACGCCATCACATATTGCAAGTTGCAATGTATGGAATGCACATCGCATGTGGGGGATTTCATTAAATCCAATGAAAATATTTATGGCTATCTCTGTGAGTCCATCTGCATTAGAAGAATCTTCTTCATTAATGCAGGGTTGGCAAAACCACCAAAATTTTGAAAAAGCCCAATAAAACCAGTGTTTTTTTAAAAATCCAGGTTTTATTCTGGGATTTTTTCAAAAAACAAAAGCTACAAGCATTAGAACCACATAGAAAAAAATAGCTATCTCTATTTTTATATAATATTGATAATTAATTAGTTTAACAATTATATTATAGTAAGAAAAGATCACACTAACAGATCACTGATCAAGAATTGTGAGTACCCATGATAGCCATAACCTGTAGAAGGAGAGATGAATTATGAGTCAGTATCAAAGAAATAATCTTAATTTGATACATATTTGTTGAAATTATAAACATAAATATGAATTTTGAATAAAATAATAAGTAGCATTTATTTCTAGAAAAAAAATGTAATTTTGAAAATCCCCAGGTTTTTGGATTTATCAAAAATATCTTCATCTACTTCACTATCCTTAAGTTTATCTATTGCACTAATCATATTACTTACATTGTGAGTAACAATTGCTACAATTTGATCTTTTCTAATCTCAAATTCCTTCAAAATATTTTCAATTAGCTTTCAAATACTTTCACTAGAATTCTGAGCTTTCTGTATCTCACTGCTAGAGTAATATAGATAAATTTCACTCATCTACAAATTGGGCATTTACTCCTATATAATGGATTACTTGAGTACAACCATAAAATTTTAAGATAAATTTTTCTTGTTTTTAGCTTGCTTCAAGATCATATTTCTGATATCATGTCTCTCTAATGACATTCCAAGCTTTGTGGCAATCTCTCCATTCAATTTTTTAAAACTTGAAGAGAATAATGTTAATGGTACTCCATTTTGAACAACCCTTCTTTAAATTTTTATCTTGTCATTGGAATTGTAATTTTCTTTCTTTGTAGAAACTTTGGAATTGGAGGCACATCAACTTCATCCCTTTTCAATGTAGAACAGATGGGTTTTTTGAAGTTAATTTTGTTTTCCTCTTTTTCTATCATAGACTTGTAAGTGCTTGGGTGCTTATTTTGCAAATGCCTTTTTAAATTGAATGCTATGGTTGGACCACAAGCAGTTTTTCCACTGTAAGCAATGATTTTAACATGGCATAGTTTGTCTTCTGTTTCAATTTGACATATTTAATAAGTTTTTTCGTCATCGAACTTGAAATAGTCAAAAACAAGCAATTTGGGGGGTCCTTTATTCATATTAGAAAAGGATTAATTAAATTTACATTTAGAACTTTTTAAATGCTTTCTGAAATATAAAAATAGTAAAATTATGTGATGAGATAGTGACAAAATTCTAAATATATATAAAAAATATAATTTAATATATTATATAATATAAATTATAGAATATTATTATATAATATTTTATAATTTAAATAAATATAAAGTAAAAATATATATAAATTCAATTGTCTTCTATTGCTATGAAATATGCTATGTCTACAAAATATGAGTTCATTCCATACATTTACCTAAAATTTTCTATAAAAGAGTTAGGTGGGTTTTTTTTTTACCAACTCCTGACTCCTTGCTCCCAACTCTGACTACCTACCTCTGCCCCCCTAATGTCACAAAATGCCCCAAATCAATTAGACTGGGCCTGCAGAAATTACTATGGCATTAATAACCATCTAACTATCAACTGAGACCTTTAGTTCTCCCCAACTTAAATGTAGACAGAATTGCGAAAATTATTAATGACCTTTGTACATTCCAACTAAAGGACACCACTGAAGTGAACTTCAGTCGGCCCTCTCATAGTCAACGACTCCCTGATTGATGACTCTCTTACCATGTCCAACTCATTTGTAGAAGCATTCTCTACCCGAAGCTTGTAAAAAAAGTGCTCCTCATCACTGTCATACCCCCCCCCCTATTTCTCCTATTTTGGGTAATTCTAAAGATCCCATACACCGCTCGCATTCCCATAATATTTTGTCCATTTCCCAATATGTTTCACCTAACCCCCATTAACTGTCATTTTATCATAGGGTGTCTACTTGTTTGGTGATTTTGAATTCAAGGACTTTTAAAAAAATAATCAAGGATGGGTTTTAGCCATTTTTTTTTCTTTAAATTAAAAAAGTGCAATAAACATTATGACACATTAATGAAGGCGAGGTATTTAAGGGAAAATGAGTTATAAGCAAAGCATAACCAAAATCAACTCACCAGTGCAAAAAACAAAACAAGAACAAGGTATCCTCCAAGCGACAGTCACAGAAGTATAGCGAGCATCCATCATAAAATACAATGCATCCAAAGCATATATGTTCACTCACATTAGTGAGTAGATTAACTTAAATATTACTATTTTCCTAATAGACATTAAAAAGTATATAAATAGTGAATTTGAAAAATCATTTGAACAATCACTCAATGATTTATTTTTTAAATTCAAGGACCATCTACCCTTTTCATCAAATTCAAGGACTTCAAGGGCAGTAGATACCCTGTATTACTTGTTCCTGAGGGCGAGCGTGAACTAGTAAAACAAGTTAATGAGAATTAGGTGAAACATATTGGGAAATGGCCAAAATATTATGGGAACGCTCGCAAGGGTATGGATCTTCAGGTTTACCCTATTTTCCAAGGCAGCTGTCAATGGAGGTACCATCTCTGTGGAATCACTGGACATGTTGTACCCATATTGAAGAAAGGCCCACGCATCAACCTTCACCCCTGTTCACTGTAAAATCCTAGAATGCCTGACCACCAAAACACTACTTCTTCCTGGACAATCACTTCATATTCGATGACAACCAATTTTGATTCCACTCATGCAGATCTGTATCTGACCAACTATTGGAGATGGCTTCTTAGCCTTGGTCATCAAGTGATTATTTATTACCGTAGGTAATTTAAGATGATAGTGATGCTGACATTTATCAATCACCTAAATGTTAGCCTTTTGAATTAGGAATATTACAAGGGGTTTTTAAGTTGCAGGGGGCGGGTATGGGGGGAAAGCCCCCATTTCCAAACTGACTAAAGAATGTTACTTTTTTGAAGAAATAGCCTAAAGTAGGGTATTTCATCTTTATTATTTTGATAAACATGCAGAGCTGATTGCATTAATTGTAGCCCAGAAATAGTGCCCACTAGTGTACACCCATAAAATCAAGTATTAACAACATAATTTGACGGATGGCAAAAGCCACAAGGGCCTATCAAAGATCATCTACATCTGTCAAAACTAGCCCACAAAATGCATCCATAGGATTGTCAGATCATGCATCTACAATATACAATTAAAACCATCCATAGGATTGTGTCAGATCACGAATCTGTAACATACAATTTAAACTATCTACAGGAATACATCAAAAACAAAAAGCATCATCAAAATCCAAATTCTCCATAATATACAAAACAAAATCTGTACAATTCGTACAACTAGCTCATTATCCTCCATATCTATTCAGCATCCTCACTTGCTACTGACATTCCTCCTCTCACACCCATTCAGGCCATTTCTCTTCCTTCAATACCTGTTCCTGACAATCAATTTGCACTTCTACCACCACTTAAACGTAAGACACCACATACGCCTGTTTCTCCCCAAAACTAAATCAATCTACCTGCTCTTCATCCTTCCTGCTTAATATTGGCATAAAAAATGTTAACAACTTATCTAATAAAACTTATTATGTTAATAACTTCTGTTTAGAGCATGACTTACATATATTTGCTATTACAGAATCTTGGTTGAGCTGTAATATCTCAGATGCTGTTGTAAATATTTCTAATTATTATATTATAAGAAATGATTTTGTCTCTCTGAGACCTAAACATGGAGTCTGTTTATATATACATAACTCAATTAAAGCTATTCTTTGCGATACAATAGAACAAATGCCAAACACCCTGGCTATTTTTCTTCCTACATTTGATATACATCCATCATGGATAACACTACTCATCAATTACTTGCTCAAGTTCAGTCTTGGGAAGGAGATCATTATAGTTGGGGACTTCAACCTTCCCTCTATATGCTGGAGTCTTTATTTTACAGCCTTTTTATGTCCTTGGGGCTTCATCAACATGTCTTAGAACCAACTTTCCTTCTCTCGGGCAATATACTTACTTCTGATCCAGATAGGATTATTTGTATCGAGTGTTACCCACCATTCCATTATAATATTTTCTTATGTATTTCAAACATTATTGCATACATATGTCTCTGCAACACACTCTAAAGATTGATCACGAGGCAACTATCAGTTGATTAATGAACATCTCAATTTGTATGACTGGGATTTGGAATTTGCCTGCCTCTCTCTTGATGAAATGACCACACACCTATCTCGGATATTAATTTTGTCAATCGTACATCCCAATAAAACAAAGCAGAACAAGGATGCTCCTTGGCATCAACGGGTCTCTAGTAAATTTTCCTGCCACAAAATCCAAATGCTGGACTAATGCTATGGAAACACTCCCATGTTGTACCTATATTCAAGAAGGGATCTTGTACGGATCCCTTGAATTACAGACGTATCAATCTTACCCCAGTTCCTTGTAAAACTCTTGAACACATTATTACCAAAACCCTGCACAGCATCCTTGATGACCATCTTACTTTTGACAATAACCAGTTCAGCTTCCATTCACGCAGATCTGTGACTGACCAGATATTATTAACTTACGACAAAATTACATATTGGTACGATAGCGGCTTTACTGTTGACCTAATCTTATTTGATTTTATCAAGGCATTCGATCGTGTCCATCACACTGTCTTATGGATAAACTTGCATGTCTTGGTATTGATGGTAATTTGCTTGCATGGATTCAGTTTCATCACCCACAGAACAAAGTGTTGTCATCAAGGGAAACCGGAGTAAATCTCTCAGTTACCAGTGGGGTCCCTCAAGGCTCAGTTCTGGGCACTGTTCTTTTCCTACTTTTCATTAATCATCTTGGGATAAGTATTACTTGCCATTATAAACTTTTTGCTGACGACCTCAAACTTTACCTCCATCATCCTAGTAATATTAGCCAGCTTGCCTCATGCGACTTACAACACAACATCAATACCCTCTTAGACATAACCACATCCTGGGGTTTATCCTTTGCACCTAATAAATGTGTTCATCTTCAATTCAAGCGTGGTTGGGCAGAGGACCTGGATCACAATTACTTGCTTGGTAATGCTCCTATATCTTCTCAGTGATTTAGGTGTTCTAGTTGACACAAGGCTGAGATTCCATAATCATATCTCAAATACAGTCTATAAAGCCGGTGGAGTTTCCACTAATCTCTGTAAACCTACCCTATGTTGTTCTCCCTCCTTTATGACCTCGCTTTTGATTTTTAACATATGACCCATCCTCGACTCTCCTCTGTTATTTGGGATACTGGATTCTTGCTGGACCTCGCCATGCTAGAAAAAGTTCAACACCGCTAGACCAAGCATATATATAACTTATCATCCCTATCTTACTCTGCCAGACTTTCTCAGTTAAATATTTTTCTTCTATTATAGGTAGACTATTGCATGCTCACCTCCTACCTAGTATTATAAAATATTCCATAACCTTTCTCTAATAAAACCATCTAACTTTTTCATACCAGCTCCCAGGGATAATAGAGGCCATCAATACAGTTTTTGTCCCTCATTCCTCAACTGAAGCATGAAAGTGATTCTTTACGTACCATATCATATCTACTTGGAACTCTCTTCCTTCTGAAGTTGTTGATGCCCCTCCAAGTCCAGGCTAAATAATTTTCTTGGGCCTTATCTTTTTGAACCTTAGACCTCCACCCGCCTTGTATCATATCCACTTGTACGCAATTGATTCTTTTCATACAACTAAGACCAACTCCGTGAATGACACATAATACTGGTCCTCTAGCTTTTCTGCCTTCCTTCTATTTCCAATTCTGGGCTGGCATGCCATTATATACAATACTGGGCTGCTCTGTCAGTACCTGGTGTTATGGAGAGTGGCCCTTCCAGGTGAGTAACAAGTCCAGAATAACACCCTCCCCCCAATATAATTATCTAATCTGCATTTGAAAATGAAGGAGCTAGGTCAAAAATGACACAAAGGGTAAACCTGAAGATCCATACCCCACGAGCTTTCCTGCTCACGTTCCCATAATATTTTGTGCATTTCACAATATGTTTCAACTAACTTGTTTTTCTACTTCAGTTTTACCCGTTTTATTGTGTTGGTTACTTTGGTTTGCTATATGGAGGGGGGGGGGGTCACAGTGCAGGGACAATATCAGTGGCGTACCTCAGGGATGCATTCTAGGCCCTTTATTATTCATAGTTTATATAAATGATATTAGGGAGAGTGTAAATAACAAGGTGTCAATTGCCAGCTGCAGTAAAAAAAGTTTAGGATAGCTTTAAAGGGCAGAGTGACTTAAATAAGTTGTTAGCTTGGGCTTAGAAGTGGCAGAAGAGTTTTAACCTTAAAAAAATGCAAAGTTCTTAACATAGGAAGGGATAATAGGAAATTTAGCTATGAAATGGATGGGAATTGGCTAAATTCAGTTGAGGATGAGAAGGACTTAGGCATAGTAGTAGATAGGTCACTGAAGTTTTCAAAGCAGTGTATCAAGGAAAAAAATAGAGCAAATGGGGTGCTAGGGATACATTAAGAGGAATGTTAGCTACAAAAATAAAGGTTATCTTTAACCCATTAGTTGCCTGAGGGCCTTCAGAGGTCCTCTATTGGCCCTGATTATGATAATTCATCTTTTTTTATCAAACTCTTATGTTAGTGAATAATGATCTAATTAAAATAAATAAATGGCCTAAGTCAATCCTTCTTTGTTTGTAAACAGATTTATGAATGAGAGTAACTTGACTCCTTTCAAAGCCCATAGTGATGGCAAAAAAAGGGGGCTGATTTATGGTTCACACACATCTAAACAGATGTTTTTCGTTTATCATCAAATTAAAATCATTCATTAAAATCAGCATGGTATTCAAAGTGGACTAAGCAGCTCAAAAGTAGGTGATAAAATTTTTCTTTCCATTTTGTCACAGAATTTTAAAAATGATCATATAAAAAAGTTATCCATAAAAAATAAGCAAAGTTTTCTAAAAAAATGGCATCGCCTTAGAAGCAGTAACTAAAATGTAACAATTCATGTACCACCAAAGAGAACATCATGGAAAAACGGGAATATACCAGGAGATACACACATTCTAATGAGAAAGAGGAGCCTCATTAAAGCTAAACTGGCTAGGATCCCTCCACAACATAAAGCAGCCAAACTACAACTCTCCAAGAAATAGATAGAAACCTACTAAAATCTCATGAAAACCAGAGAAAGAAAGAAGAACTCCAGGCAGTTGAAAATAAAATGGCAGAAATCCTTGTCACAGTACGAGGGCATCTTTAGTATACCAAACCCTGACAAGACAGTGGATAACCCCGTCAGCATTCTTTGAGGTACATGAAACCACAACACACACGCCAATCTTGGCGGAGATAAATTTGGAGACCGACGACATAATCGAAGCCATCAATGCTATTGACTTTGACTCTGAGGCAGGCCCAGATGGTTTTAGTGCACAATTACTGAAAAAGTGTAAGAATGAACTGGCACTGCCACTGAAACTAATAGCAACTAAGTCTCTGACTACTGGCATCATCCCCCTATCTTTGAAGGAAGGAATAGTGACTCCAATACACAAAGGAGGTAATAAAGGACTGGCCAAAAATTACCGAACAGTGACCCTAACCTCACATATAACTAAAATAATTAAGCAGATCATCAGAAAAAGACTTGCTGCACATATAGAGAACATTGAAGCATTCAACCAGGGCCAACATGGATTCAGAAAAGGCCGACCCTGCCTGTCACAGCTCCTTACCCACCAAGAAACCCTACTGGAGGACATCAGCAAAGGAAAGAATGCCGACATGATCTACCTAGATTTTGCTAAGGCATTTGATAAAGTGGACCATGGCCTAGTGCTCCATAAACTGAGAAACCTGGGCATAAGGGAAAAACCTCAGTAAATGGATGCACAGCTTCCTGACAGACAGGAAACAGAGAGCTCTGTCCAGGGACACCTCTCAAACCCAAGTGCCATAAAAAGAAGAGTTCCCCAGTGTTTCTGATCATGATCGGGGACATACGACAAGGAGCTTCAGCACTCTCAGGCCACATCGTTCGCCAATGACACGAGGGGGAAGAAGAGGATAGATACAGAGGATGATGTGACCCTGCTACAGAATGAGCTAAATCAAATTCTAGACTGGGCAGACACTAAC
The DNA here is from genome assembly GCA_963969495.1 of Ceratothoa steindachneri. Lineage (NCBI taxonomy): Eukaryota > Metazoa > Arthropoda > Malacostraca > Isopoda > Cymothoidae > Ceratothoa > Ceratothoa steindachneri. Next base: position 32,971,883 of record OZ018319.1, read on the forward strand.
AATATGAAAATGAATAGCGAGAAATTTGAGCTGATGAGATATGGCCCATTGCAGGACATCAAACTGGGCACTAGCTACCAGGCACACCAAACTCCCATAGAAGCTAAAGACCATGTGCGGGACCTGGGAATTATCATGAGTGCAGATGAAACGTTCTTTAGGGCATATAAATTGCACCAAAACAGCTAGTACACTGACCGGGTGGATCCTCAGGACCTTTCAAAGAGAGAACCTGCATGCTGACCCTGTGGAAGGCCCTAGTCTTCCCTAGGTTAGAATACTGCTCCCAGCTCTGGTCTCCACACAAGACACGGAACATCACCAATCTGGAAGCCCTACAAAGAACATTCACAAGCAAGATATATGGCCTCCAAAACCTGAACTATTGGGAGTGACTAAAAGTACTGAACCTATACTCTCTACAAAGGAGACGTGAGCGCTACCTGGTGATTTATGTGTGGAAGACCCTAGAGGGGATGGTACAAAATGTAGGGCAAAAGTCAACAACCATATAAGAAAAGGAAGACTGTGCTTCATCCGGAGAACAGAGGCCACATCCCAGAGAGCAGCAACAGTCATTCATAGCTGTTTTACAAGGAACAAAGCTCAGCTCTTCAATGCAACACCGAAAGCAATTAGGGAGCAAACAGGGGTCACGACTGACACATTGAAGCGCCACTTAAGACAGATGGCTGGCTGCAATTCCCAATGAGCCCCCAACACCAATAGCAACTCTGATAAATTGTCAAAACATCAGAGAATCGGAGCTGCCTGGCTGCACCGACCAAGGGTAAAATTTTACAACCTAAGTAAACAAAGTAAAGTAATTAATTTCTTCAGTTAACAAGAAATAACTTTAAGCAACAAGTAAAGGTAAACATTAAAATCAGCAGCACGAAAGATGGGACATAAACTATTTTGTCTGTGTTCCAATGTTTCACATTTTGGGAGTAAATTCAAGGGGACTGCTCATGGGGGGGGGGGGGTTTAAACGATGCAGGGAGGACCCCCCCCTACGATGATCCTGAGTTTCAATCAATGGGGGGATCTGGGGAGCCCCCAGTATATAATCATAATTATTTATAGAATAATGTTCTAACAGTTTTTTTTTAATGTTTTTATTTAACCAAACGCAAATTAATAGTCATACACAGGTAAACAAAACATACACGCTAAAAAAATACACTTTTTGGGGTGCACCGCCGATCTTCATGTTTACCCAATCAAATATTTCCAATCATAATTCTAAATATATATATTAATAATTTTTAGGTTAAATCAATAGAACAATTCTTTTCAATTAAAATATATTATTTGTTTTATAATAAAGGATTTAAATATTTCATTGGTAAACATGTAGATTGGCGGCACGAACGATGGGACAAACTATTTTGTCCGTGTTCCAATATGTTTCACGTTTTTGGAGTAAATTTAAGGGGACAGCTCATGTGGGGGTAAATACAATAGGGGGATCACCCTACGATGATCCTGAGTTTCAATCAATTGGGGGGGGGTCTAGGGGGTACAGCTCCCCAGTATAGCATTTTTTGTTTGGTTAGTTTGGGGCATTTTTATAAAAAAAATGGTGCTGGGTATATTTCAAATAGGACTCCAACGCGCATGAATATTCAGGCACGGGTGAATGAAATATAAACACACAAAAATCCACTTTTTCAGGCTGAACCACCAATCTACATGTTTACCAAAGAAAGATTTCACACTTTCGTCATTGCTATTTCAGAAGTATACCCACTGCAATAAAGTAAGTAAACAGCATTTTTTGTTTGGTTATTTTGGGGTATTTTGGTACAAAAATGGCATCGGGTATATTTGAACTAGGACTCAAACGTGCATGAATATTCAGGCACAGGTGAACGAAATATAAACACACAAAAATCCACTTTTTTGGGCGCACCCCCAATCTACATGTTTACCATTTTATTTTATTATTTTCCATAACGAGAGAAGAAGGATAAAAAATTGTTTGAGGGTAATTTCAAAGCAATTCACTGGGCGACTAATGGGTTAAACTCTTATGTTAGGCTACATTTAGAGTACTGTATACAAGCATGGTTACGGCATTTTAGACATATCAACCAGTTAGAGTCAGGGTGTCAGTACAAAGGGATGCGGATGGCCTTTGATAAGACATTGTGGCTTTAATCATCCATGAAGTTGTTGTCTTTGAAAATTAACAAATCATATTTTTTTAAACGAATATTAACCAAAAGCTATAATAGCGTGTATTTATGAATGTTATGATAAGAAACAAAATTGACGACGTTACTGTATAGGATTGGCCAAAAAATTTCAAATGACATCTTTATTTTTGGTATTCCGATTCTTTGTTGTGTCTAGCTTAAAAAAAACAACTAAGTAATCAATCACATAAAGAGACAATGCTTTATGAAGAATTAAATATATTTAACTAATGATATTGTAATGTCGTCAATATAATGAGAATTTGGAATATAGAGGCTAGCTGTTTTAGCTGCTGCAAAGGGAACAAATACTTTCTAGGGAAGCTCTCAAAGTACGTGGATACACGACTAGTAGCCCATTTCTATAAAATACAATTAAATCACACTCACTTTGCAACAAATTTCTTCTAATGACGAGAATGTCAAGGGTAACATTTAAAGGTTTTAAAAATGGGAGTAGTTGGAAACGAAGGAGCTCAGAGACGCCATTTTACTCCTTTAAATAAACTGTTATTCGGCAGAGATGCCAATTTTAGGAAACGCATCAGTGGCACCAATTTATTTTACTGCTTAATCTATATATGTATATAATAAAGTTGTAAGAAATATTAAGAAAATACAAGTTAAAAGTAATAACGCTGGCGAGGCTGTGGAGTTCAATAGAACCTGCATATATATAAATATATATATATATATATATATATATATATATATATATATATATATATATATATATATATATATATATATATATATATATATATATATATATATATATATATATATATATATTAGTGTAGTTGGGTAGCAGACTTTCTTGAATGAAAATTTTGTTGAAGACCATTGTGTATTTTGCCTTAATTGATAATTTCCTTTGGCAATTTTCTCTTCTTCTAACTATCTTTTTTATTCCATCTGTTGATGGTGGATTACTTGTCCAGTATTCATCTCTTTTTTAAGTTAATGTGTTTGGTAAAAGCCAAACTAAATTGCTAAGCTTTCGATCTTATTCGATCATCTTCGGAGCGTTTGGAAATGTTCTTGCCTCCTTTACCGATGTAATGAGTGGAGTGAGGATCTGGCAAAGTGAAAGAAAACGATTTTTGAGGGGTATTTATTCCGCCTTGGTTAAACGTAACGTTAGAAGAAATGGGCCACTCCCGTGAGTGGAATTTTTAAAATAGTTTTAATGTGCGATTCCAGCTTGTCGCTTGACTGTTGATGGTCAGCTTATCTTCATTTATTAATATGGCTTTTCTAAGATGTTAAGCCTCGCTTTATTAAACTCTTTTCTTTTAATAATGGTGTTATCAACGAGCATATATCTCGTTAGCTTAATATTATGGACACTCTCCATATTGTTTTTATGCCCTCCGCTTTGTAGATGCATAGTTAAACGCCTCGAAAGTGTACAGGTTGTCATGCCAATATATTGTGATTTTTTATAAAGCTTACAGGCTTTATCAGGGCAGATGAATTCGTAAAATATGTTGGTTTACTTGAGATTCGATGAGATTAGGCAGATGTTGTCTTTCATCAGAAGATTGCTGGCTTTTGTTGTTAAATAATAGATGATGAGTTGGATTTTATCCGTTTGATTTTTAATCTGATGTTACAATTAATAATCTCCTTGATGTTTTTTTTCATCTATTTTATAGGCCGTGGACATCTGGATTCTGAAATAGACTTTGATGTTGTTGACTTCTTCATGATTCCCTTCAATTTTATCCGCATGTTTGCAATGGTTATTTAAAAATAATTGGAGTTGTTTGTCAATCATGCTGTTTGAAACCCACTATTCACGAGTATTTGTTTTACTCGTGCAATCTCTTAGTGGAAAAGTTCGCACGTAGATCAGCATTTATAAGCTCGGTGGATAAAATACAACTCAGCATCTATTATAATCTATTATTATAAACAAAAACCAGCAATCTTCTGATGAAAAACAACATTTGCCTAAACTCCTCAAATCTCAAGTCAACCAACATAGTTTACGAGTTCATCTGCCCCGATATAGACTGTAATCTTTATAAAAACAAAAAATATATTGGTATGACAACCACTACACTTTCGAGGCATTTATCTATGCATTTACAAAGCGGAGGGCCTAAGAACCATATGGGGAGTGTCCATAATATTAACCCAACGAAAGATATGCTCGTAGATAACACCATTATTAAAAGAAAAGAGGTTAATTAAGGCAAAATACACAATGGTCTTCAACAATTTTGCATTCAAGAAAGACTGCTACCCAACTACACTAATATATATATATATATATATATATATATATATATATATATATATATATATATGATAAAAATTAATGCAATATCACAAGAAAAGATGAGGAATTAAACCACATTCTCCGAAGACGATTTAATTCAGAAAAGTTTCGGTGTATCTCACACCCTTTTTCAACTGACACTAGATAGAAAATATAAGAAAAATGCTTACGAACATAAAACAGGGTCAGATCGTGAAAAATCCCCTCCCCCCCACCCCCTACTTGTGGCTAATCAGGGGGGGTAGGACCATTTTTTCTAATTTGTATTACCCCGATTGGTTCATATCGTCTGCCCATTTTGCAGCTAGGAAAACATTCTATGGTAATAAGCCTTCCCGCACTAATGACTTCAACAAATGTATAACATTGCCATTTAATAATAAATTAAATAGTTTAAAGGACATATTTGGAAAAGCGGGTATTAATCTAGCCTTTAAATATAATAATTCCTTAAGCCAATTGATGATTACCAGGAAATCCAAAGACCCTTTTAACATAGGAGTATATGCAATACCATGCAACGATTGCCATAAATTTATATAGGGGAAACGGGGAGAAATCTAGACAAGAGATTGTATGAACACAAAAGATATATTAGAGTGGGCAGCGAAAGCAGTAGAATATATGCCATGTTAGAGACTTGAATCATTCGATCGATTTCAATGAAAGTAAAATGGTATTTAAATCGGCTAACTATGTTAAGAGAAGAATCGTGGAATCGAGCTTGATATCGTCAGTTCCTAATTTAAATCTATCTGAGGGGCAATTTTCTTTTAATCCTGTAATAAGAAAGCAAATAAACAAAATAGTAAAATGTCAGCCCTTTAATATGTTTAGGCCTCCCCCCCCCCCTGATTAGCCACAAGTAGGGGATTGGGGGAAAAAGAGGGGATCTTTCACGACCTGACCCTGTGTTATGTTTGTAAGCACTTTTCTTATATTTTCTATCCAGTGTCAGTTAAAAAATGGTGTGAGATACACTGAAACTGTTCTGAATTAAATTGTCTTCGGAGATGGTACCATAACAAATATGGTACACAAGCTGTAAAATACTTGCAACCGTACACACATTTGGAACCAGTACCTCCTTCTAACCTCAAGCCTCCAGTTTTCTCCCATCAACCAACTCAACCACCTTCTCCAAATTCTCACAATCCTTCGAATTCAGCCTCAACTCTCCAATCGCTTCTTTAAAACCAAAAAGGCAAGGGATAAACGGCTCAACATTCCCTGCCTACACGTTAATTCCAGAGGTACGTCCTCTTTTTCGTATCTTTGAACCACTTCCTGGTTTCTCATTCCTGGTAGACACTGGTGCTGAATACAGTGTAATACCAATTTCTAAGCCCGACAAAGCTTCTGCTCCCTCTGATTTAGCTCTGAAGGCAGCAAATTCGACGTATATTTTGACTTCTCCAAGTCTCACTAGGTCTCCGTCGAGTTTTTCGATGGACCTTCGTCATGGACAAGGTAGATTGTCCAATATTGGGCCTCGATTTCTTTTGAGCACGACCTTTTGGTCGATCCTCGACGCAGAAATCTTGTATACTACAAAACACTACTCACAGTTTCAGATTCGTACCCACCTTCTCAAAGTACCCTCCTCTCTATTCGCCTCACACCCACCGAGCCACCAGTTTAGCGCCTTTTTCAGGAGTTTCCTGAACTCACCATTCCACCTTCGAAGGATAGGCTCATAAAAGATAGTGTGGTGTATTGAATAGAGACAACTGTGATATATTTATATTCATGATTGAGGCAGTGATTTGTAGGCATTCCGCTTCTTCGTTGGCCTCTCCACTACACATTGTGCCAAATCTATACCGGGGAAATTCAGAGTAGTTGGGGACTAGAGGACCCTCAACGCTATTACAATCTCTGACATATATCAATTGCCGTTCATAGCAGATTTCACTGAATCTCTCTCCGGCGGTACTCTCTATTCTCGCCTAGATCTGGTTCGTGCTTTCAACCAAATCCCTATTTCCCCATACTATGTTCCAAAGACTAACATCACCTCTCCGTTTGGATGTTTTGAAATGTCCAAAATGCCATATGGATTGCGCAACTCTGGTCAAACTTTCCAGCGCTTTATGGACCAAGTCCTTAGGGGTCTTCATTTTGAATTTTACTACATCGATGACCTCCTAATAGCCTCTACCTCGGTGGAGCAACACCTTTCTCACCTTCGTTAAGTCATTTCTCGCCTTCAAAAGTATGGTATCGTGCTCAACACTTCTAAGTGTCTTTATGGTGTCTCGCAACTCTCCTTCTTAGGACACCATGTCTCGAGCGCTGGGATTAGCCCACTCGAAGATAAAGTAACCGTGATGCACAACTTTCCTCGACCCACATTACGCAAACAGCTCAGACGTTTATGTAGTATGATCAACTTCTACCACAGATTAATTCCAAACTGTGCCCAGGTCATGTAACCTATCAATTCTATGCTCACTAGGATCAAGAAGAACTCTCATCTTGAGTGGTCTATTGAGGCGTGTGATGCATTCTCTCGCATCAAAGAGGCTATTGCCCGCGCTGTAAAATTGGCTCATCCTTCTTCAAGAGCCGCCATCAGCGTATCCTCAGACGCATCCTCGACTCATGTAGGTGTAAACTTGCAACAAAAGATTGGTGACCAATGTCAACTGTCAACCTCTTGCTTTCTTCTTTCGCTCTCTTTCTGACTCCCAGAAGAGGTATAGTACGTTGTCTCGTGAACTTCTCGGAATATGCCTCGCAATCAGTCACTTCCGTTATCACTTGAAAGGGCGTGACTTCATTATTTTTACAGACCATTAGACTTTGGTCAGTGCTTGTTCATCTCGTAGTACTTCGTAAGTACGCACTGCAATTGACGCTCGTCATCTTGACTTCATCATGCAGATGACGAATGATATGCGCTATGTTCCTAGTTCTTCGAACGTCGTACCGAATGCGCTTTCTTGCATTGCCACGATTTTGGGCAGACAGCTTTCACGCTGCGCCCATCGTTTACACTGGGGAACACCCTGTATTTGGTGAATTGACAAAAGTACATTTTCCTACCTAATTCGAGCATACTGAATTCAAATCTGAAATCAGATTCTTTCTAAATGCGACAGATTTTTCGTAATATCAATAACTAATGTTAGACAATAATTTTCATTTTGTCACGCCTATCATCATGCCCTGACTTAATTTTGAATCATCATTTTGCGTTATTTTTAGTAAAGCAGGTTTTTTGACACAAACATTTTATTGCCTATGAGAAGAAACTTGAATTACACATTAGGATTACAAATACTGTAATCAAATAGATGCTAATTTATTAATGACCGTACATCAGGCTGGAGGACCAAAAATAGAAGAAAAACCCATAAACAAGAAGAAAAAAGGGAATAAGAAAAATAAAGATAAGAATGGGGAGAGTAAAGAGGAAAAGGAGAGGCCTCTTCCACAAGGGAAGACCCCGTCTTCAGAGACCAAGTGTCCGAAGGTCACCCTCATTGGTGACTCGCAAACACGGAATCTGCAGCCGCTGCTAGCAGCCCACCTTCGCACTAGCGTGAAGGTAAGCTGCCTGCCAGGACGGGGTAACAACAACATCAGAGTAGATGCAGAGAAAGCTCAGATTTCTGAGAATTCCTTTGTCGTTCTGATGGAAAGTGGCAACGACCTCTACCTCAGAAGGGATAAGGTTGGCCTTAGTGGCAAGACCATCCAAATGGTGATGGGAGCCGTGGATGACATTGGGCTTAAAACCCGAAAACGTGTCGTGGTTGGGATGCATCCGAGAAGAGGTCCATCCCGAACCGCTCACGAGAGAAACGTCGCAGTAAACTGACGGTTGGTGGATCTCTGCACGGCAGAAGGAGTCTTCTTTGTAGACCCCCTACCACACCTTTTACGGGAGAAATGACCTGTACAAAAGGGACAGAGTGCATCTTTCCTTCAAAGGGAAAGCTGTACTCACCAACATGATCCAAGATGTTGTGGAGCGGACCCAAAGAAGTGACAGGCCCCGAGTAAAGGAGGACCTACGCCAGTACACCCGTGTTACTCCAGGAACTACCTTTTCTGAGGTCACAAAAAGGGGAGCGACCCCGCCACAGAGAAACAAAGCGGGAAACGGAAGAGCGTAGGGAGTCCTACAGTCGGGGACGCCCTCAAGGTTCTTCTGTTTAATGCGAGGTCTATCAGAAACAAGTTTATTGAACTTCGTGGCCTCGAGCAACATAAGAACCTGGGATGGTAGCCATAACAGAGTCGTGGATAAAAACCTCAAGCCGAGACTTTGAAGGTGAATTCACGATTCCTGGTTACCAGCTCTTCCTGAAAGATAGGCCAGACAGAGAGGGTGGCGGTGTGATGTTGTATGTCAAGGATACTCTCAACTCGACGGATTGCAACATCGTATCCGACCATGAACTACTAGGTGTTGATCTAGAGATAGGTCCTGCCAAATACAGGACCCTGGTGCTTTATAGACCTCCTGCCCAACTCGTTGAAACGGACAGAGATCTGTACCAGCTACTAGGAGAACTTGCCAAAGACAGAGTGTGTATCGTCATGGGTGATTTCAACACACAAGTTGACCTGGAAACCAGAGAACCCTGTCTTGGAGAACGCACTACTCCTGGAGTTTGCGAACAACGAGTTCTTGACTCAATGGGTGAGAGAGCCAACGAGAGGAGACAATATCGTCAACTTGGTTTTCACCTCTGAGGATGACATCGTTGAGGACCTCTCTTTTGGCGAAGAGCTCGGTGGCAGTGACCACCGACTAATTAGATTTGTAGTTAAAGTCCCGAAGGCAGGGCCTGCAACTAGTAAATCGAGGAAACTCGATTTGAAAAGAGCAGACTTTGCAGGTCTTCGTGCTGGACTGACTGACGCGAGGCTAGAAGTGTGCGATGCTGTTGAAGACTCGTAGAACAGTTTCAAAACCACATTCATGAGCCTTCAATCGCATTTTATCCCTTTGAAATTTCTCCGTCGGTGTTCTGTTAAACCAAAGTGGCTTACTCGAGAAATCAGCCAACTGCTTAGGAAGAAGAGAATTGTGTACCTGCAATCGAAGATCTCGGGTGACTATGACGAATACCGGAGGCTATCCAGGAGAGTGAAGTCCAGCATAAGGGCGGCTAAGCGGTCTGAGGAACTCCGAGTGGCGAAACTTTGTAAAGAGAATCCCAATGAGTTCTTTGGATATGTAAATAGCCGTAAACCAATCCGTCGAACGATTGGCCCTTTGATGAATGAGGAGAGGACATTAAAGCACTCAGATGCAGAAAATGCTATCCTCCTCAACGACTACTTCTCTTCAGTGTTTACTGAAGAGTGTGTTCCCATCCCCCAGCCAACGAGTTCCTACTCGAGGGAAAAGCTTAAGGATATGGACTTCACCGAAGGAGAAATAAAAAAGAAGATCACTGACCTAATGACGAATAAGTCACCTGGCCCGGATGGGTTTCTACCTAAAGTGTTGAAAGAAGTGCGCGATCAAGTGTCACGACACCTAAGCGCAATCTTCAACATTTCAATCCGGACCGAATGCGTTCCTAGAGACTGGCGTGAAGCGGAGGTGACTCCTATCTTCAAGAAAGGAGACCATAGCCAACCGTTGAACTACCGACCTATCAGTCTGATTCGATAGTCGGTAAACTCATGGAAAGCATGATGGTGAACAAAATGACTTCGAATTTAAAGTCAAACCTGCTACTGAGGAGTTCCCAGCACGGCTTCCGAAGGCAACGGTTATGCCTGACGAACCTTGTGGAATTCTTCCACTTCGTCTTCAGTGAGCACGATCGGGACAAGGTGGTGGATGTGGGGGTACTTAGACTTTCAGAAAGCCTTTGATAAGGTACCACACCGCCGCCTTCTCCGGAAAGTGCGAGCGCTGGGCATAGACGGAAAAGTAGCCGGCTGGATCGAGAACTGGCTAAGTTACAAACGGCAACGGGTGGTGGTGAATGGACAGGCTTCTGAGTCGGTGCCCGTTACTAGCGAGGTGCCTCAAGGTTCTGTCCTGGGACCACTACTATTCCTCATCTTCGTCAACGACATGGACGGTGACATGTTTGCCAAGATTTCCGAATTTGCCGACGATACCAAGCTTGGTATGAACGTTGCAATGGAAGGAAATACTGCCCGCATGCAGGACGATCTTCAGAAGATTTGGGCAGTGGTCAGACACGTGGCAAATGCCTTTTAACGTGAGCAAATGCAAAGTGATGCATATCGGCCACCGAAACCCCTAATCTCAGTATATCCTTAAGGGCACTGCTCTTGAATCGAGTGACACTGAGAAGGACTTGGGTGTAACGATCACTAGTGACATCAAGTTCTCGAAACAGTGCATTGAGGCGGAGAAAAAGGCCCAAAGGATGCTAGGCTACATAAAGCGACAGATTGGATATCGGAACAAGGAGATTGTACTGTGTTTGTACAACTCACTTGTCCGACCGCACCCTGAGTATGCCGTACACTTTTGGAGTCCTTTATTTCGAAAGGACATGGCGAGATTGGAACGTGTGCAAGCCAGGGCATCCAAACTGATTCCCTCTATCAGACATAAAAGTTATGAAGATAGATTAAGGGAATTAGATCTGTTCTCGTTGGAAACCCGTAGATTGCGTGGTCAGCTTATCGAGGTTTTCAAAATGCTTCGAGGGTTCGACATGTTGACTACAGGGATATTTTCACACTTGTTGAGAGCAGAACAAGAAATCACAGCTTTAAACTTGAACTGAAGCGTTACAATCGCTATCTGTGTGGAAAATTTTTCACGTACAGTATCTGCGGTAGTTGAAACGGACTTCCAGTGAAAGTTGTCAACAGTGAATCTGTTGAAAAGTTCAAGTCAAGACTAGACAGGGTCTTGGAAAATGGCCGTGAAAGGACGTAAAGCATTTGAGCAGAGATGTGCCCGCTTGACTGCTAGTCCAAAGGTACCCTCATTGAATGGACCGTAAGGTCTTTTAGGGTACCTTCTTTTCTTGTTGTTACTCCTTGTTGTTACCTCTTTTTGATTTCAATCGGGCAAATATTTGCGTTTGTAACTCTTTATCTTGTAAGTCTTCTCTGGATGATCTCTTCTAATCGTCCAGCAGTAGTCCGCCATCATGTGTCTATCCAAGTGACCTTGGTAGTGCTCTTCTATCGTCATCAAATCCTGATAGGAGCGTTCTCCTTGTTCGTCGCTCACGGCTCCCAGATTCTCTGGGAATCGGTCGAGGTGACTAATTAGGAAATGCAGCTTCACACTCATGTTGCATCCCAGATCATGATATGCTAAAAGCATATTAGTAACCAGATCCTCATAGTTATGCGTTTTTTTGTTTCCCAAGAAGTTACGAGCAACGACAGAAAATAAAAGCCAGGCTGCCTTCTCTTTTTCCTTTATGATGTTCACGAATCTAGAATCACTCAGAAGTCTTTGGATTTAGGGACCATCAAATACTCCTGCTTTTATTTTTTCGTATAACAAAGCAGGAAACGCCGATATTAGGTACTGAAAACAATCATTGTCAGTGCTCAACGCCTTGACATACTGCTTCATCAACCCCAGTTTGAGATAAAGTGGAGGGTAAACGATCGTCTCTCGACTTACGATTGGCTCATTAACAATGTGTGGTATTCCTGCTTCCAAAGTTTCCCGAACTGGCCAATCTTTTTGGGACCAGTGTTTGTCACGGGCTCGACTGTCCCACATACAGATATAGCATAGAAACTTTGTATATTCCTCCTGCTGGACAAGGAGGAAGTTGACCATCTTAAGGTCTACACATATGATCCAATTGAGTTCATGGTACTTAAGTAAATCCATGACCATTCTTATGTTATCATGAGTTTCTCGCAAATGGACAGAGTTACCGAGAGGAACTGCACCAAAGTTATTGCCATTATGCAAAAGGACACACTTGAGGCTACGCTTGGAGCAATCCAAAAACAGTCTCCACTCAGAAGGGCTATAGGTGCCAAGTTCCAACTCGGTAAACAGACCAGAAACATTGTGGCAGTATACAAATTGATTGTACTCAGAGAAATACTTAACAAATGTACTCTCCCTTGTTCAGTAATATGATACCCGTACCGACCTTTCAATCATATGTCTTTCGCTCACCCTGAAGGCTAAAAGTTCTGCAGCTTTCTTGGAGAGCACCAAATCACGTATCAAGTCCTTCAAATCCTCTTAATAGAAACAGTGAGGAGCTAATGACTGTTTACCATCTGATGATGAATCTGCAGACTCTGAATCTATTCCGTGGACGTCCATATCAGGTACATCATGTTCATCCTCGGAGGAAGCATATCCACTGAAAATCAGAACTGGTAAAGACTCAGAATGAGGTACTGGCCGGATCGCCTAGGGAATGTTGGGGTAGTCGAGCTTGTGCCAATTTTTCTTGCCAATCCCTTTAATATCCACCTGACAGAAATAACACCCCGATGCATGATCCTTTGGCTCTCGCCACACACACTATGGGGATTCCAGAAAAAAAACCATTTATCTTTCCTTTCGTCCACTCACGAAGATGTTCCACACAACTATGACAAACAGCATGTGGGGCCCACTTCTTATCTTGATCGCCAAGAAGAACATCAAATTATGCCTTATAAGTGCGGATCACAAAGTTTGATATATTGCACCTTTGACGAACTAGCATGTAACAGCCACATATGTAGTAGAAGGTGTCTGGATCATTAACGCAATTTCCTCTTGACGAAGCCATCACTCTAACATGAGACATGAAAAAAGAAACAATAATGTCAATATTTTGCACAATAACACTTATTACTATCTTACTACTATGTACTGTGAAGTATTTGCTTTCTACAAGCACCCTCTCTGTCCGTCCGGAGTGCAGTTTTCGGGGAAACGAGAAAATAAAAATTACAAAATAGCTATAGCATGTAGGTAAAAATGGATTATATATTTGAAATCCGCATGAAAAAACGAATTAAAATCGGCAGATAAATCTAAGTCACCAAAAAATGTGATTAAAATTGTTCCCTTGTGTTATGCAACGATAGCGTTAGCCCAGGGACAAAATGAAGACACGCAAACACCTCGTAGTTCGCGAGATCGACTTACCGGACAGTCTTTACATGCGCATCCTGGTCGACTTTTCATTACCCGACTGTCCCCGCCCTCTCATTCCTTTTGTTTACCGTCGGCACATGTTCGACCAAATTCCCGGTTTCTCTCATCCTGGCGTCAATGCCGCAAACAAGCTCGTTGCACAAAGCTTTGTGTGGCCAGGTATGAATGCCGATGTGGCCAAATGGACTCGCTCATGCCTGCCATGCCAGCGCACCAAAGTCCATTGTCTCACAAAAACTCCTCTGGTCCCCCTTTCTCTTCTTTCGTCACGTGTTGACGCCATTCACGTCGATCTATATAGTAGGTACTCTGCCTTACCCCCATGGTTGCAATTATCCCCTCACCATAATCGATTGTTTCGCTCGTTGGCCAGATGCGGTTCCTATGTCGGACATCAGAGCTTTCACTGTCACTTGAGCCTTCATCTCAGCATGGGCGGCTTGTTTTGGTGTTCCCTCAACGATCATGTATGATCGTTGCAGCCAATTTGAAATCCACCAATGGAAATGGGAGGCACTAATGTCAGTGCCTTGGCTCCTTTCGTCTTCGTAACACTAGCTATCATCCTCCAAAGCAACGCAGGTGGGACGGTTGTACAGAATCCTCAAAGCAAGCTTACCCTCCACAGATCCCAACATCACTTGGGGGGGAAAAGCTACTTTTGATATTCCTGGGTATTTGTTCATCAGTAAAAGAGAACTTGGTCTGCTCTGCGCCGGGACTTGTCTACGGTACTCACCTTGGTCTTCCTGGTCAATTCTTCTCTTCTTCTGACCAACTTTCACCATATCACCTTGATCCTGCTTCATATGTACATAATGTTGTACGGGTAATGTCTAAAGTTAAACTAAGCGCCCTTAGAGTGCCTGCCAATTATAAAACTTTCGTGCGGTAAGAGATGACAACATGCTCTCATGTTTTCGTCCGTCGCGATTCAACTCGCACTTCTTTGCAACCAATCTAGGACGGATCCTTTCTCGTCATCTATAGGATGCCGAAGTTCTTCGTACTTTAGCTTGGCACGAGGCAGGATACTGTCTCCATATACCACCTGAAACTCGCCTATATAGAAAACGTTCACCTAGAACGCCCTTTACTTCCTCTTTCTCCCACTATAAGGCTCCAGTAAGCCTCCCAAACCATCTCCAACCCACCCTTTCAACCACTCCTACTAATCAAACACCACTTTCCGTTTCGCTGCCTCCTCCTCTTGTGTTCCAGGAACCCTCGTCGACAGCGATGGTCAGTCAAGAGAAAGCCTCTCTACCACAGTTTACTCTGTCAGAGAAGAATACGTCCCCCTTGACGCCATCTCATAAGGAACCAGCAAGCGGATCACCTTCAATCCATCAAACTTCAACCCGCCAGTACCTCGTTCAACGCTATTGGCTCTGTCACAGGGAATCTGTATCCCCGTACCCACAGTCAAACCAATGGCACCGTCACACGCTCAGGTCGCGTCGTTAGGAGAGCTCGGCGTTACACTGGCCAGTATTACTCTATTATAAAAATGGGATAACCTTCTTAGGGGGTAAGAGCTAGTGGTACGAAGACGAAATGAGCCAAGCACTGACATGGGTGCATCTCATTGGTGGGTTTCAAATTGGCTTCAACAATCAGACATGATAGTTGAGGGAACACCAAAACGAGCAACCCATGCTGATATTAAGGCTCGAGTGACAATGAAAGCTTTGATGTCCGAGATACGAACCGCCTCTGGCCATCGACTGAAACGATCGATCATGGTGAGAATATAATTGCAACAACGAAAGTAAGGCAGAGGACCTACTAGATCGACGTGAACGGCATCAAAACGTGACGAAGGAAGAGAAAAAGGGACCAGAGGAGTTTTTGTACGACGAAGGACTTCGGCGCGCTGGCATGGCAGGTAAATTTATATACAAACATATATTTCTGTGAACACACCCTTCTCGCCACGTTATTTCAAAATATTAACTTTCCAAAACCATAAATAACTTGTATTCCATTTCAACGTAAATCATTTATGTACCTTCAATATTTTCTGTATAGTATTCATATTGTATCCCTTAAATATCATCTGCGTTACTAAATTCATTTTTTGTATAAAAATAACTTTAATCCAATTCATTAGTGTAAAATTTAATATATTCTATTTTTGCTACTCTGACTGTTCATTACATTCCCTTTTGCTTGAGAGTTCCAATCTGTGTTAGCTTAAATCGTACGATATTTCTTCAATCTAAGCCAAAAACAAAATTTATGCACGTACTGACTATTGCGTCACTATCTAAGGCTAAATCATTCATGTAATAGTTGGACCCTCTGCATGAACATGACAGGCAGTCCATCTAAAAGAAGGCTTACTTTGATTTCAAAACCCTGCCAAGTCTTCAACGACAGAACAGGCGGACGAAGTTTTCATCAAAACTCAACGGCTGTGAAAGAGGAAGAAGGCTGCAACAAGTCTGTTATCTCCGATTGTCTCGGTTTCAGTCTGCCAATGGACCCAGCTGAAGGCGTCTTCATAAATATCTGTCTTATGACTATGAAGCTTCTTATGCTCGACCTTGAGGAAATGCGACAACGACATATATCATGCAGAGGAATGCATTTTCCCGGAGATTCTGTGATATCTCTTGCAATGAGACGAGATTTGTAGGAGGCTGCTCTATAGGAAAGACGGTCACTCGTATGTGGTGTGAAAAGGCACTCGGTGTTATTGAGCGCTTTGAGGTTACTGGTATACGGGTGAGAGGTTGCTCTGACTCCGAAGGTTTCACGTAAATTCTACTTCTAGGCTGGGTTCCAGAAGGTGCCTTGGTTACCTCGGGGTTAAAGGAAAGGACTAGAAAGGACAGCGACCATAAGGAGCTTTTTATTCTTGGGATATGGTCTACCTTATTAGGCGTAAGCGAAATAAATCGACTCTTATGCGGTCGTATGTAGGTTTACTGATGTTGGGGGTAGCTGAGGCTAAAAATGAAAGGACGTAAGGACAAAGAACGGACTCGTGATGCTAGTAAGGATAATAGGGCTAGGCAGATGCCTTTTAT
The DNA here is from genome assembly GCA_963969495.1 of Ceratothoa steindachneri. Classification (NCBI taxonomy): domain Eukaryota; kingdom Metazoa; phylum Arthropoda; class Malacostraca; order Isopoda; family Cymothoidae; genus Ceratothoa; species Ceratothoa steindachneri. Next base: position 32,988,497 of record OZ018319.1, read on the forward strand.
TGAGTCTATCCGACTGAATCACTAAACTCCCTATTATGTCCTCGCTCGTGTATTTATCATTCCGTTTCTTAGGGGGGGGGGCGTGACATCTTTCTTTTTTCTCCAAAGCGCGGGGCGGAGCTAATGATCGGAAACGCATTTTTTTATTTCTTTTCGTTGACCGATGGGCGGAGTTACCAGAGGTCTGTACGCTCCTACCCTAGCTGTACACTTTTTCAGACTGGGCTAGAAAATCTTATCAAGATACGACGGTATATTTTTCGTTTGTTAGTTTCACGAGAAACCAACTGGTCAAAGAATATATCACTCTGTATTTGCTCGACTTCCTTAATTAACAAGAATCGACATCTTTCCGTCCGGCAGGTGCTCGTTTGTGTATATGCATGTGTGTGTGGCCGCGTGGGAAACCAGTTATTCACTTGCTTTTCTTATGCTTTTCCTAATAAATGTACAGTTGTTATATAAGTATGTCTCTATTTGCATTAGTTTACTACTTATTACATGGCATATTACCTTATTAATTAATGTGTGTGCTCAATTTTAGGATTTCATAGATGTATCGAGCACCTAGTTGGGCAGTTTCCTCACTGGGCCTACCTATCTTGCAATTTGGGTGCCTCGGGCCTACTCTCCTTGCACTATGGATCCCATAACTCCATCCATCTTTGTTTAACTATCACATTGGACTGATTGTTTGGGATGGGAATTTGTGAGGCCAGTAGATGAGATGATTACTGGTAGCTGGTCACTACCCATGTATTGGCAGAAGGATACTGCTGAAGATGAGAAAGATCCGGTATCAATGCAAAGGTCAAATGTATTTATAAAAAATTTAGAGCCAAACTGGCGACTGCTTACTAAGTCAAAAGTCACCGTACACACAACAGAGCCTACTACTAGGCTAGGTTAAAAAACAAAAATTAATGTGTAGATAACAAATAGTAAAGATAAAAAGAAAGGTTAAGGACAGGCTAAAAAACAACAACAAATAAAAACAGCAAACATGCAACAGGAAGGAAGCGCGCCCCGGCGTCTGGGGTAGTCCCGCCTTCCCCCGGCGCAAGAACATGCGACCTACAAAACCGTCAAATAAAGTGGAAGAGGCCAACCTCCTCCAAAATGTCGTATAGTCCACAAGTATATGTACACGAACCAGTCCCGAGTACAAGGGACAAGCGGTAGCGACCCCGCTCGTTCCGGTGCCGCGAGAGGTAGTGTGCGCGAAGATCACCCGGACTGGGACATTCAACAAGAATGTCCAGAAGATTCTGGGGGATAAAGTCACAATAAGGCGCAGACGAGAGCTCCATCAAATGGTGGGTCGTTCTGCGAGTGTGTCCAATTTGGAGACGACAGAAAGCAACCTGAAGCCGTCGCGGTATTGGGGAGGGGGGTTGAAGTAGATCCATGGGAACAGTCGTGGCGCAATGGCACGCAACTTTAAGTTCCCCTCAACTGTCTCCCATCTTCTTTGCCAAGCAGCACGGATGAATGCCCCTATTCCTACCATGTAATCAGTGCGAGGAAGAGCGAAACGCTGGTCTGGTCGCCTAGTCCTCGCGGACTCTTTGGATCCCTCAAGGTCCATTGTAGAGGGTGAAGCCCTTACAGTCCCCACTCTGGTGCAGAAACCTGGGGTGTCTGTGAGGAGTAAAAGATGGGTTGATGAGAGTAATACTTGAAAAGGGGCATGACCTGGGGGGGATTATGTTGGCGGTTGGGTCCCATTGAGGATAGGTAGCATTGAAGTCTCCGAGGACAACGCTTGAAGAGGAGAGTTGTGAAAAGTAGTGGGTAATTTCTTGCTCAGTGACTGGGAGACACGGATTATATCAGACCATTATGTCACACCAAGTTTTACCGATTTCGACCTGGGAAGCTAACAGTTCCAGTACCAGTAGCATACAACTTTTATATCAGTTGGAAATGGTATGAAAGTGTGGGTGCGATAGGACAGCCCGTGTCGTATAAACAGGAGCAAATCACCACCTTTCCTGTTTGACCTCTCTCTACCCCATATTGCGTAGCCTTCAAACTGTGGGGAAAATTGGGGCAATCCAAGTCTCACAGACCCCAACCAAGGTGGTGAAAAGAGAGAGAGAGAGGGAAGGGGGTCAGTAAGTAAGAAAAAGTCTTTAGTTGTGTGGCGTGGAGAACGGACATTCCAAAAAAATGATGAAGCTTTGTGATGCTGCCATTTTGCGAAGAATGATGAGGCTAGTTGGAGGACAGTTAAAAGGCGAGTTAGGTGGACATGTTGAAGGGATGACCAAGATTGGAGTAAATAAACAAATTCTTCTAGGACACCCATGAGCTGGGTTATAGGTGGTTGTTTTGAGGTGCTGCAGTGAAACGTTTTGGATCATTGGGAAGATAGAATATGATGGAGCATTTTGGGAAGCTAGGTTCTTAATGTGAGAGTATTGTTTGGAACAGTTTTTCTTAGGAAGAGTTCTAGATTTGACGTATCTCTATGGAGTAGGGGGTGTAGAGGAGTGAATTACTGTTCTATGAGATTTTTTTGAGAATATTATGAGCAGGAGTAGCGGCAGCGTCAGCATAAGTAGGCCTTAGATGGTGTTTAGTTTGCACTTTGGTCTTCGGGAGAGGGTGGGTGTCCAGCAAAGAAGTTGCAATGGGTTGATGTGCATAACATAAGTTGTGGTGGCATTTTAAATAGTAGAATAAATAGAGCAACGGCTTGTATGGATTATATATGTGGAGGGAGGATCATCCAGTCCCTTGCGTTGGATCAACCTTACTTTACCTAAATAAGGACAGGTATTGTAAGAAGGACGATGACCTTCATCACAAAAATTGCATTAGGGGATATTGGTGAAATTTGCATTTCAGTTTCCCATGGCCAAGGCGCTGACAGATATAATACTTTAGAGCGTAGAGTTAGTAGGGGACAACTTTATAAGAAGCAAATATCACGACCAGTCTCTCAGGAAGACCACCTGCAAACTTAAGCAACGCGAGTAAGTAGTAGCATCAGGGTGGACTGACAATCAAGAGAGTTGCAGCAAACTGACAGTGCTGTTGGAGTCGAAGGTCCTGAGATTTTCTCTTATGTCCTCTTCTGTAAGGGAGACTGGGAGGTCGGAAATTCTCTCCATATTCATAGCTACCTAATGTAGCACCCTCAGGTCGCCAGCAATAACTGCCTATTTGACGTGAGTGAGTGGACTCATATTCTAAATCAACTTCAAGTTTATTTATGTCATTTAGTTATATTGTAAGGCTTAACCTTTGTCCATGTCGTGGAATAGGAAGGACCGAGTGATGGAAGGATGATCGTATGTATGGGTTGTTTACGTACTACTCCTTGATTAACGTAATATCTCTCTAAGAGTGCTATATACTATTTGATTACTATTATCTAGGGTCTTGACTTCTTTAAACTTTAAAGGCTCCCTGTGCCATAAGTAGAGATTCCAGGTTAGAATAAACAAAATTGTTAAACAAACTAAAACTTTAATCAAAACACAAAAACAAAAATAAACCTAAACCACAGAAATATTACAAGTTTAAAGGCACAATACGGCCTTCAATAATTCTTAAGGAAGGCTTTATAACTTGACATTATAATGTTGGTTAACTCGCTACTCACTTCAATATAAAAAATAGGCTAATTATCTCTACTGAAGTTTAAATACCTTGGTTGCTCTGGCGGCGGGTTTGAGTCTGACCTTGAACTCAATGAACCCAGACACCTCAGGAATCCGGTGGGTTCTTTGACGCGTGCCTCGACCAGATGGTTGGCGCCGGACGGGATGACTTGACAGTAGCAAGGGACTTTGGTGAGTGTGGCAGATGGGGGTCCACATGGTATTCGGGAAGGGGGGTCTTCTTCAAGTGCGAGAACTATCACGGTGCTTTAGGATGCACCAGGATAGGCGGGGTCTCTCTGACGAGAGTAAGATGAACTTGGTTCTTAAACTAAGTTAACTTAGAGTTCGGTGTGGCCACCGGGTAACGGGCTCGAGGAGGAGCTTTTTCTTCTTCGCTTCGGAAGTCCTCAAGGGCGAGGAGTGTACTCGGGGGGTCTTCTTCAAGGGCAAGGACTGTACTCGGGGGGGTCTTCTTCAAGGGCAAGGACTGTACTCAGGGGGCGATCTTCTTCAAGGACATCACCACTGCAACAAACACCCTACACAGGCACTTCACCTGAAACACGATACACGCTCTCTCTTCTGACCATCCCCCCATCCTAATCACATTAAACACAAAAACAAACTTCAGGCTACATCAAAACCTCAAAACATACACAAATTATCACAAGGCAAACTGGATAGAATAGACAAAAGAAATTGAACAAGTACTCTCCAACATCCAACTCTCCAAAGATGCACATACGGCAAACAAAATACTAACTAACACTATCTTACAAGCAGACAAACACAACACCCCACGTGGGAAAATACACAACACACAACACACAACAACTACTCCTTGAACCAATCATAAACCTTATAGCACAACTGAACAACACTAGAAAACAAAACCCATCAGACATCAACATTATAGAACAAAACAAACAAATAGACCACGGCATACAAGAACACGAACAAGAATTATGGAAACATCACCTAGACCAGCAATGGGACCACAAAACAAACTCTGGCTTCACAAACAAAAAACCAACAAGGCCACAAAACAACACCATAACCTTCGGAAATAAAGAAGCCACAACACCCACACAAAAAGCAGAACACTTCAACAAACAATTCACAAACACAACCATACACCAAACGAAAAATGAAAACAGGAAAATAGACAGACTTACAAAAAACCTTCCCAAGCCATAATTCACAATCACAACAGAACAGACCATCAGAGCAGAAAACAAGCAAAAGACAACTCCACCGGCCTTGATGACATAGACATTAAACACCTAGGTTAAAATGCCATATACCTCCTCACTCATACTTATAACCTCGCTATAAACACAAACAGAATACCTAAACAATGGAAAGTAGCAAAAATAATTCCAATACCTAAACCAAACAAAGGGGACTCCTACAGACCAATAGCACTGCTTTCCTCCATAGCCAAATCAATAGAAAAAATCATCCAACCCTACATCACATTCAACATCCCAAACACACCACATCAGCATGGGTTCAAACCCATGCACTCAACCACCACAGCATTACACACAATAAACAACATAATCACAAATGGATTCAACAAGAAAATTCCACCAGATAAAACCATAGCAGTCACCTTTGACATGTCCAAAGCATTCGACACAGTAAACCTACACAAACTAATCAACAAGATCCACAAACTCACCATACCCACCACCCTCATCAAGGAAGGACTCCAATATACCCAAATACAAAACACAAAATCTAAACACAGACACACAAAATCCGGAGTTCCCCAAGGAGGAGTACTTTCCCCAACACTTTTCAACATCTACACCTCAGATATACCAACTCCCCACAAACAGTAAAAATTGTCACTTATGCAGACGGCATCACAATACTCTCATCAAACAACAACCTAGAAGCAGCTGCACAAGAGATACAACCTTACCTCATGTAAAGGCTATCGCGGAACCCGGTTCACACGGCCCAAATAAAACACACAAGAAATTTATAGAAGACCAGGGATCTAAAGGCCTTTCAGAAATTCACCAGAACTTATCAGGACGGTGCTAAATTATGCGGTATCCGCAAGGGGTTAAATGAATACACACATAAAAATATTAAAAGTGTTATTTACATCAAAATCAAAAAAGAAATAAATTGACTGCTAACAAATTATACGTGGGTACATCAAATAATAAGAAAAGTCACAAATGCTTATCACCATCTAACGACCACAAGTCTTTCAAACCAAAATAGATATTCGCGCAAACAAAATTGGGTTCTATGAATAATTTGCTTAAAGCCGAAACGACACGCGTCGTCGAAGATGAAATAGGTTACGCTACTCTAGTGACAGGTGTTCCTGGAATAACCTCCCTGTCTTACGTCCCTTAACCGAAGGCCCAAAGTTACATGAATAAAACTTAATTAATTTAAAAGGGACGTAAGAAGAAAGAAATACTCTAAAATACATGATACCAGAGCAGCGAATCAATAACCCACGTCGGAAACCCAGGCGAAAGAGGCTCGGCGATGATGAGTGAATTCGACCTAAGTCCACAGGGGTGAATGCGATGACGGCCTTCGGCGAGGAAAAACCCACAGACGGCGATATGGGGGAGAAAGGCGTCGAGACCATGGGGAACGATGACTAACTCGTAGGCTCAACGTTTCGAGAGAAGGAATTCGAGATGACAGAATTCCCTAAAGAGGAGATGGCGAGGTGACTGGGGGAGAGCTTTCACGTGCCCAGTGTGAACGGCTTCCCAAAGGAAAACACTTGCAAATGTAACTGGAAGAGTACAATTCGATGCAGCCGACAGAGGGGCAGCGATAACGCTGGCAGGAATCAATGGCAAAAAATCATCGCTGCACGAAGGAATCCAGTACGGGTCTCCAAAATGAACAAAGTCAAAGGTAAGTGACGGAAAACGATTCAGCGGAGCAATCAAGGCAGAATCCTCGCAACAGAATAAATTAAAAGGGAAGTAGGGCACAAGGGGGGTGGGAATGAGTCGCTTCCCGTACGCAAATTAGGCTGGCAAGTTACAGAAGTTTAGGCTATAAATGGTAGCCTGGACGCGGGTCGACCTGCGATAAACAACGTAAACTATGATGAGAAAGGGAAGGCATGGGAATACGAGGGCCTACCCTTTACACCTCAATAAAATACACACATGCACAATAGAAGACTCACTAAGGCTAAACGCCACCAAAACAATGACCACACTCTTTACACCAGACCCTACATAATACAACACAACCGAAAATCTAAACATAGAAGACATACCACTCCCCACCACAATAGAACCAAAGATCCGTGGGCTTACTTTTGACCCTAAACTCACATACTCAAAACACATACAAAACACAATAGTCAAGGCCAAGAAAACACTCAAAGTCCCCAAGGCACTCACCACTACACACTGGGGGAAAACCAAGGAAACACTTATTAACACATACAAGACAATCACAACACCAGCACTAGAATACGCCAACACAATACAAAACACAGCCCTCCGCACTGTTACAGGATGCACTCTTGACACAAACACTCAACACTTATACGACGAGACGAACATCATACCAATCAAAAATCATCTAAAACTACATGCATCACAACTCAGGCAGAAAACACAACATCCAAATCATCCCCTCCACCATATCACTAGACAACCTCCCAATCACCGACACAAAAAACAGATTATTTTCGATAACAACAACAACTACACCACCAACTTAGACACAGACCCTAACATAACAACAGAAGACACAATCAAGCAAAACATGAAAACAATCCACTCTCAGATCACACAATATTACTTGACAAACAGAAACCACAACAAAATATTAATTGCACCACCTCCAACCATACACAACTCAGAACAAACACTCACAAAGCAGATCAGAAAAACACTATCACAGATACGAACAAGCAAATCACCTCTCCTGACGTCATGCATGTACAAAATATCTCCCACCACCCACACAACACCAAACTGCCCCAAATGCTTAACACATATACACGATATCATACATATCTTCAACTGCCCACAGATAAACACAGACCTAAGCTCGGTGGATCTCTGGGATAGACCCCGGGAGGAGGCGGGTCTGCTCCTGCGATGGTCCGGGGAGCTGGGGTGGGGCCTGGAATAGGTGTGAGGGTCCCCGACCCACTGTCGGGTCAGGGACGGGGTCGTCACCACCACCACGAATGGGAATACTGAACCGCAGGAGTAGGGTCAGGAGTAAGAAGGGTACTGAATTATTAAAGTCGCCGCCCTTCTTTCTCCCGACCTCATTCCAGCGGCTAAGTATTCCCCCTCACCTTCTCAACGCACCCGCTCCTCCACATCCCTGGAGTTTCAAGACTTCGAGCCCTTCAAGTTGAGAGTAGATTCATCATTGTGACCGGGATGGAGGAGGTCTGTTGTCGGTGTATTCCTGAAGAGAGAGAAAGCGTCAAATGGGATGGGATGCTTAGTGTGTGAGCACTGGAGGTCGTTCACCAATTGCGTAATAAAATCCAGCTGTCAAGCCATCAGAAGATGGCGAGAAGACTTTGGAAAAAGGAATACCAAGGTGATGGCCGTATGGTCAGTGAAGAGGGTTACATTGAACCCTTGCATCGTGGGAAAGAATATTTGTACTGAAGAAAAGACCGCAAAAAGCTCTCTTCCAAACGTAAACATTTTTGTCTTACCTGAGGCCAATTCAATAGGGATTTGCGGCGTTTGCGTGCACCCTCTAGGAGGTCATTTAGGTCATTTAAAAGAGAGGCTGCATTTTTTACATAATTCCCCTAAAAATTTAATAGACCTAAGAATTCCCTTAAAGATTTTTATGTGGCGGATTCAGGGAAATTGTTTATGGCTGAAACTCTGAAACCTGTGGATTATTCAATTCAGACCCCCTCCAGTAATAAACTTTATCACATTAACATGCTCAAGCGGTACCACTGACGAGCATGTATAAATAATATCGTCGCTCTTGATGAAGAGGAGGTATTAGGTGCTTTTTGTCCCCCGGAGCCCCTTTCGATACAAACAGTCTGTGTTGAATCAGGCAAAGAATTTCCTCTACCCGTTCTTCCTGGTTCCCATGAAGAAGTCTCCCTCGAGTTGGATTTAAATCCCCATTTGGAGTACTCACAAAAGGTCTAACTGGCTGCATTATTAGCCGAAGTCGCGAACGTGATTTCAGAGAAGCCCGAATGTGCACATCATTTTACACATGACATCTCTCTGACCACCCAAGAACCCATTCGAACCAAGCCTTACTCCTTGCCCGTCCAACTCCGCCCGGCATTTAATGCAAAAGTGAATAATCTGCTAAAAATGGGAATAATCGAGCCTTCCATCTCTAAATACTGCTACCCTATTGTTATGGTCAGGAAGCCAGACCAAACCTTTAGAATGTGCGTCGACTTCAGGAAGTTAAACTCTGTGACGAGCTTTGACGCAGAACCAATTCCCTTCCTAGAACAGAATTTGCACATGTTCGAGGAAGCGAAATTCATCACACCGCGTTGCATACCGAGAAGGGCTTAATGCAGTTTATGCGCCTTCCTTTTAGTTTAGTTACTGCGTGCAGTAAATACAATCGAATGATGGGAAGGATACTTGATGGGTTTCCGAATGTGTCGTTCTATTTCGACAATGTGTACGTTGTCACACCTACACGGGATGAGCACATGATTTCCTTCCGTTCGCTCCTCATGAGATTGCAGGAGCATGACTTAACCATCGGGCCCTCTAAGTGCCACTATGAGTATAGCTCTATACGTTATTTAGGCTTTCATATCGGGGATAACAAAATAGCCCCCGCAGAAAGTCAAAATGGAAGCTATTGTAAACATGCTCCTTCCCCGTACGAAGAAGCAACTTCGCTTCTTCTTAGGATCCACTCCGTTCTACCTGCGCTTCGTTTCTAATTTCGCCGTAATAGCTTCCCCTCTGAATGCCCCCTCCCCTACGGAAAAAATCTTCAGATCCCCTGGTATAGAACCCCAAGGCTTCTGCCCATTTCGAATAACTCAAAGAGAAGCTCATTTCTGCCCCCATTCTTCGCCTCCCCAACCCTGCTAAACAATTTGGGATCAGGACTAACGCGTCCCATTAAGGATTGGGTTGCGTCCTATTACAATACAGCGACGATTCAAGTCATGATGTTGCATATGCAAGTCAAAAGCTCTCGTCGCGTGAAAAGAACTACGCGACTATAGAACTTGAGGCTCTCGCAATAGTTTGGTGGGGTTCAAAAGTTCAAGATGTATTTGCTAGGAAAAAAATTCATTATTGAAACGGATAACAGACCGTTAGTTTACCTAAAGAATAGTAAAACCCAGAATGGCAGGTTAATGCGCTGGAGTTTAATTTTAATGGAATATCAATTCCGAATATTTTATATCAAGGGTACTGGAAATTGTATGGCTGAGTGCCTCGGCCGAAATCCGATATAAGGATTATTCCCTTCCTCTTAAAAATGTAGTCACCTAAAAACAATACACTTCATTTGTATATATAAATAACTAAGAGGTTTTTTTTTGTCCTTTGTATCAATTGCCTGTAATTATGTTTTTTTGTCGTCGTTACTTTTCTTGTGATAATCATTGTTTTTTTTTTCTCTTTTGTCTGTTTGTTTTTATGTATGTACCTCTGTTAAGTCCCTCACCTCATGTATATTGATTTTATTGTCGTTAAGGCCGAATCTAAGGCCTCACCAATTAGCATGTATCTCGGAAGGTAGCCCGTTTCCTCCCTTTAGTATCTCTCCCATTTCTGTGGGGAATGGCAGACAAAATTTTCCATCCCCTACGCTCTTGAAAATCTTTTGTCTTGGGAAAGGAGGAGATGTGGAAGTATTAATTCGAACGCGCCGTATGGCTTAATTTTCTCAGGCTTAGACTGGCGCCAGCTATGTTTGTTTTCATTTATGACCACCGTCCCCCACTCTGATAGCGTTGACCGTCGGTTTTGCCACTGGTGTCTCTCTCGTCTCCCTCCCCCCCGTGTGGGGTAGAAAGAATTCTCTCACTACTCCCCGGTCGCTTCGTCAAAGAAGCGCTTATAAAACTCCATTGTTTGCATTGTCTGACTTCGCTCGGGACTTCGCTCAGGACTCCGCTCGGGCCTCCCCCCCCCCCTTGCCTCCAGACGAACGCCCCTATTTAAGACGAAGTGCATAGTTCTCATTAGAGAGTGCGAGTTAGGAAGTCTTGTCGCCCAGATCAAGTGCATCTGTACCCCAGTCGAACCGAGCTTCTTCGTCATGATCTCTTGAGCAGATCCTCTCTGTAATCCACTCTGTTCAGAGGAAGATTCCCACTAATTTATTACTTCCCGTAAGACTGTCCTGAGCTTCGCCTCTTATCATCCGTCTTCGTGGAGATTCTAAGCCGTTCCGATGACAAATCTCTACTGTGGTCGCTCCCCCTTCCCCTTCCAGAAGTCGGAGTAATCGGAAACCAGGTTGGAGTTCAATGAACGCTCATACCCGAGTTCGTCCTATGAAGACCTGGCCACTGGTCTTCCGCTTCCGTCAATCTAGAATGCTACCCTCGTAAGTCATTTCATTCTCTCAAGTACTAAATCTTTTCGTTATGCGATTATGGGGTCCATAATCGCATAACGAAAAGATTTAGTAATCTTACTCCTCTTATTTAAACCAGCTTCCATTAATTCCTGCCCGCTATAATATTCATTGTCACGCTAACCTTTGTATTAATTTCCATTAATATTCTTGTCTCCATATTTAATCATTTATCTTGTATTAAAGCTTAATTTTGTAGAGGTATTTCCTTAAATAATTCCTGAGTCGAATCTGGCAAACGAGTTTTGCTTTCGAATAGCCAACCTGTAATTAAGTCGCACTCTTACTTTGAGAGGCCATTGCCTTCCCTTCGCTGCATACCTGCCTGAGTACAGGGCCGAGATTTTCCGGTCTGACTCAATTACGTACGAGAGGCGGTCAATAAGTTTTGCGAATCGGTAGGGCAAAACAGAGGAAGGGGGATGGCTGTTTGTGGGGGTCTTAGGACAAGTTATGACAAGTCAGGACCTGAGGCCGCACGCTCCTGCCTCGTCTATTTAAGAAGCAGTAGCTGATCGCAGATCGTCAGTCACAAATTTTTCAACAATGGAGAAGGTTGAGCACCGCGCAGTGATCAAATTTTTGAGCAAAGAAGGCAAGAATGCAAAAGAGATCCATGAATACATGGTTGCAGTGTGTTGGTGATTATTCTAAGGTCTTGTATTGTACTCGCTGCATATCTATTCCCCTGTTTTAGACATTATATGCAGTGGAATTGGTGGGTATGTTAAAGTTTCCTTTCCCAATGTAAATCAGCGAGATTCCTCGCACCGAGTATAATAATTTCAAAGCAGGTATTGTTTTTTTGCATTATTTCCTTTTGGTGGCTAATGTATCCTCTTGATGTTATTTTAATCCCAAGGCTTTGCTTTCAGTTCTGAAGTTATACAATTCACCTTTATGTATAATATTGGATGTCTTTTTTTCTTCCAATGGGAAGTACGGTAAACTTTTGTGTGTTTTTCCGTATTTTCCATTGTTTTTTTAATCTGTTGATGTTGCAAATTTCGAGTGCCGTTAATCACGCTTGTCTTCTTTGGTTTCGATTTGTGGATGTAATATTAGTATTGACTAATATCATCCGCTAATTGGAAATTCAGTATTTCCGGTCTGACTGAAAGAGATATATTAGCTGTATATACTGAATATAAAGTTGGTGAAAGACATCCTCCTTGTGACAATCGTGCCTTCATTTCGAATTCTGGTCCCCTCGTATTCATTTATCACGATTTTTGCTTTTCTTTCCGCGATATATTCGCAGAGAATTCTTTCCAAATTGTTGTTCTTTTGGAGATTAAGTGACTTGTATTGTAAGCCTCTGATCCAGACTTTATCAAAGGCTTTTTCTACGTCTCTTAGCCCCAGGTCCTTGTGTATTTTGTTTGCCTTGGCCTGTGCTATTTTTTTGTTATCAGCGCGAGGGACGTTGTGGTATCCCTGTTATTTCGGAATCCAAACTGGAAATTGTTATATAGATTATTTTCTTCTATATATTCTATTAGGCTTCTTGTTATTATTTTTTCAAATATTTTCCCGGTAAAATCCAACAAAGATATAGTAGGCCTGTAGCTATGCGGGAAATTAAGAGGTTTCCCTGGTTTATGGAAAAGTAATATTCTCGCAGTTTTTAAGGCATCAGGGAAGTATCCGGTGTTTAGGTTTGCATTAAAGATGTTTTTTAATGTTCTTATTATGTTATTCGGGGGATTTATGGAGTTCATTTTAGTTATGTCCGATGGTCCTGGCGCTTCTTGTTTTATGACTTCATCTGTTGTTATTGTTGTCCCGGGGTCAACCTGTTCTTCACTGTCAGGGTCTACTGAATGTGCATAAGTAATCCTGTTTATGTTATTCTCAGGTACTATTGCACCATTTGCTCTGTTTCGTCGCAAAAGTCCTCGTTTTCTTTCAGTGAAATTGAGAAAATTGATTCCCAATGGCTGCGAAATCTTGGCTTTAATTCCTGTTCTCTGTGGATTAGTTTACCGTTTTCATCTTTATTTTTTATTATTGCTCTTGGTTTCGACCCTCTTATTCTATTTATAGCTCTCTAGTTTTCCTTTGGAGTTTTATTTAAATCTATGTCTTGTAATTTCTTCTCAACTTTTTAGTCGCGTGCAACTGTACATCTCTCTATGTCGGTCGCTTCTAACAAAATTTGGAACCCTTATGTTGTTTTCCATTCTCTTTCGAATGATCTAACTTCCAAGGTCCTCCTAAGGTTAGTCTTTCAATTCTTTAAAGTTTTGAAAGCCGTAAGGTCATAAATCAGAATAAGTTAGAGCACGTGACCTTTTGGTCAGCAGATCTAGTTTCTTGTTGTTCTTCTATTAAATATTTCATTTCCATTTTTAATTAATTTAATTTTATAAATTTTCTGCGTTATGTCCTTCCTTACATATCAATTTATATGCCCTTTTAACTTGTTTATTTTTGTTCTTCATTTCGGTAGTCCACTCATATTGTTGTACTATCCGATGGCTCGTCTTCGGAACGTGTTTAGAGTCTGCGACTGCCGGAGCATCCTTCAAATGCTCCAGCTCTTCATCGATTTCTTCGAGTGTAGCATCTCTCAGGTCTTTATCGATATATGTATTCATCTCTTCTTTATACATCCTCCAATTTGCTTTATGGTATATTTTCCTTTTAGTTGAAGGTATCTGTATTGAATTTTCGTTCAATTGAACTAGTGTTCCTATATGATCACTGCTTGCAATTGACACTGGTTCCATATGAAAGTTTAACAGCATATTACAGCTGCTTAATACTATGTCTGGTTTGGTAGTGATGTTAGCTGTAATATAGGTAGTGTGATCTAGTCCCACTCTTACTAATATATTTCTAGCCAACATCATCAACAGATTTCTGCCTGCATTGTTCATTGTTCGGTAACCATTAATTTGGCATGTTTCATTTAGGTCTTCCATGAAAATTGTAGGGTGACCTTGGCCGAATATCGTAATGAAGTTATGTACTGGCAAAAGGTTTCTCCTTGAGGGTTGGTACCCCGCTGATATTATTAAAGGGGTAATTTCTAGTTCAATTTTCACGGCTAAGTATTCTTCATCCGTTAAATGTATCTGTATATGCTAGATCTTTTTAATCGCTATAGCCACTCCGTCATTCCTTTCTCCTCACATATTGTTTGTTCTTACATTTTTGTTATATATTTTTATTTGTTTATTATTTTCATTTACTCCGTGCTCCGAGATGAGTACTATATCTGGATCGATATTCCTGATGTAGTTTCCAATTGATGCACCTTTACCGATCGATCCGCTAGATTAATTTGCAGTCTAGTTAATTTTCTATATTTAACGCTTCTCAATTTTCCGTGTTATTTCAGTATGAATCGCTAATTGGATCTTTGTCATTCTACTCTTGATGTTAATTTATTGGGGATTTTGTCTAGTATTTCTTCTTCCGATGTCTGTCTCTTCCACAGTTGCACCGTTTGAAGCAAATTTGCCATTTCTAATCTTATCGTAGGTACCGTTAGAAAGGGTCACTACGTCTCCAGGAAATATTTTAATTCTACCTTCCATAAGTTATTTCTCGAATGTCTTTTCATTTTCATTTTCTTTGAATGCCCATTTGCACTTCTCTTCAGCGAGTGCACGGACAATATCTGCTTGTTTCAGTTTTCGTGGAGGAGTCATAGATGCGTTTGCATCGATCGTCAGTCTGAGATCTTTCGCATCGCATATCATTCCTTCTCTCTTATTTCCGTTTAAGATCGAAGATTGTTCTGCTTTTTTCGGCTGTCTCATTTCGGTTGTAGTGTACTCTTGGTAGTCGTTGCTCACTCCCTGGTTGTTATTATTATTGTTACTTCAATTTTCTTTTGGTGTCAATTCCATCTGCATTTTATTTTCTCTGTTTTTTAGGATGTCCATACGTAGTATTTCTGATGAAGCAGGGTTTTCAGGGAACCACATTTCTTTGATTCCGTTTGTCACTAATCGTTGATTTAAAGTAGATGTAAAATGTCCCTGGTTTCCCGATACTCGCCAAGTGCGAGTATAGTATACATGGCGGGAGGTCTGATCCTAGTCACTGTGGGGTGGTAATATTCGTTTTTGCTTCTTTTAATTCATTAATTGTAGCTTTTATCACTCCTGTGTACTTGGAATTTTGTTTTCTCTGTTTTTCTTGGTGTTTTCTCTCGTGACATGACATTGTATTACATCAATACCATATTATATCTATGGGGGAGGGACCGATAACTTACAGGTGAACCGACGAAGGGACGGGACACGGCTAGTTTAGATAGGCTGAAATGCGAGATGAGAGTGCAACGAGGTCAGGTAAATTATAGGCAATGGCAAAGCTCAAGGTTATTTAAAGAGGCATGTACATAAATATAATTTTATTTAAATAAAAATAATGAGAGAATTGATGGGTAAAATTACATCAGAGAATTAACGGACAAAATCACATCAGTAAACGAAGGGGGGAATTGTAATTATAAATCAGACTATGAAGTAGAACTTAAGGCATTACAGGAAGAGATTATTCAAGTGTGTGGGGGGGAATTAACTCAATTGGGTGACTGAAGGGGGGAGAGGAGTTGGCTTACGGATGTCTTCTGCACGTGAAGTGAGGCCGCTCGAAACTTCTGAGCAGGAACTTGAAGTGATGACGGTTCTCCCAAAACAGGGGGGGGGGGTAACTTCCAGTCTAGGGGAGAGTATTTCGGCAACCCGAAATAAGGGGCGAACGAAGAAGGGCTTCGACAGGAGTTGATGAGAGAAGTCCGGAAAATCACTCGGTGGCGATCGTTAAGTGGAATTACCTCACTGGCTGGGGCTAGTTCTAAATATACAAAATAGTTCAGCTGTCACCTTGCTTTGTTGTTAGCAAATGACTTGGAACTATGTGGAATCTTCTGGGGTCCGGGTGAGACTTCGCACCTTTGTGTCTCTTCATTGGAGTCGAGCGCTATTTATGTCCGAGGGTCTCCCCGGGGTTGGGGTGGCGGTAAGCGGGAAACAGTTCTACTCTCGAATGGCCTCGAATCTTCTTGCAGAGTCTATTCTGCCCGTGTAAAAATGAATCGTGGTGGACATGGTTCGAGGCTACCGCTTGTGGAAGGAGGGGGAGGGGGGTGTTAGGCTTACCAATTTAGGCCTAACCGGGCCTTCTGCAGCGTATGGAAGTTCCGTCCTGCTAAAGAGCTTCCACGCGGGGTTCCCTCACACATCTCCCAACCGGAAGATGATGCTTTACAGAGCAGTTGCGTAGGAAAGGATTATCCCAACTAGAATGATCAAAAGTCTAGGAAAATTCTGACCTGCTACGACAGGTGTACACACACAAAAAAACGTGAATCTAAGCTAAGCGGGGAATTTACGGAAATAAGCCTTAAACAGGTCGATTATAGAGAATTTAACTAATAGAATTTAAACAACAGAAAAGTCACGGAAGAACATTGGCGACTTTTCAGTGCCCCCATCCCCAACACCCCCCCAATTAAATGGAGGCATAAATATGGGACTAAAGACTAAACAATTTAGTGACCTCCCCTCCCCAAAGCATAATTAGGAACATTGATGATATAATATATATATATATATATATATATATATATATATATATATATATATATATATATATATATATATATATATATATATATATATATATATACACAATTCACGTGGAAAACCTTCGCTCCCGCCGGAGTATGGATGAGGTAATCCAAGGGGCCTCTAGCCTCGAGGACGGGGTAGGGTCCCTTTCACTAGCTAAGGATTTTGTTGCTTCCCGAGGGAAGTAGCACCAGCACCTTCGTGCCAGGCTTGAATTTTCGTTCTCGTTACTTAAGGTCCAATTAGGCTCAAACATCTCAATAAGTCCTTCTTCACGGGATACGAGACTCGTTTGTTACATCAGGTGGATTCACGCTTGAGGGCTTTAGTTTTCTCCCAAAGAGGGGGGAGAGTTGCGCACTCCTCCTGGGCGCGGGAAAACTTGTCGATCCGGAGGGCTTGGAACTCCGGGTTGATAGGCGTTTCCAGGGGAACGGGTGCATGGGATTCTAGGGCTGCCTGTATACGGGTAATCACGGGCTGGGCCACGGGATGGTCGTGGATTACGGGGTTCTGACCCTTCAAAACAGAGCAGAACTGGATTGGGGCCGCTATCACTTCGGCTCAACCGGACATATAGTCACACTCGATGTGACAACGAATTACTGGGAAACGACTGGCCCGGCCAAGGTAGTCGTGGACCACCGCAAATTTTTGAAGTCGGGCCCAACAGGAGGGAGTAGGTCCTCAGACACTATAATGCAGGTGCACCCGTTGTCACGGACGAGGGTGGATACTCGGCGACCGTTCACAGTTCCGTTCTCGAACTTCAATCCACTAGGGTTGTTCTCATTAAAGAGAAAGTTTACCTGATTGACCGGGTCTTTAGTGGGCGAGTCTCCTAAGGCGACGGAGGAGGATCAGGGGCGGCCCAGATTCGGTGCACTTGGTGGGACTGAGAGTTTGCGAATCGGGAGTTTTGAGGACAGTTCGTGCGGTAATGGCCGGGAACTCCGCAGGTGTAGCAGACGATCGGGTTCTTTTGGTACGGCACAACCGCGGAGAAGAAACTAATGGCTTAACGTCTCGGTGTTCCGATGGATGGAAGTTTCTTGGCTTCGAGGGACTAGAAACTTGGGTAAATCATGGACCTAATTTAGGGGGGTCTTAGGGCCATAAAATTTAGTTTTGGGGGGCGATTGGAGAGCCTTTTTAGCATCCTTAGGGTATAAATCGTCACTACCCGCGTAGACATCGGCCTCTTCCAAGCACTCCTTGAAAGTGGCGCAACGTTTATCCTTAATGAAGGCACGAATTTCGGGAGCCACGGCAGCTAAAAGCTGATCCCTAAGGAAGAAGTCCAGCCAACACTGAAGGTGTCTTTGGAGTATGTACCCGTGTTGTCAAAATGTTTGGCCGGGGCGGATCTTTTCCTGGCGGAATCGGGAGCGGTAGAATTCGCTATTCATATGAACAGCGGCTAGCAATTCGGACTTTAACGTGGAATAGACCAAAGTTGCTTCCGGGGGAAGGGAAACAAAGATATCCCTTAACTTGGCATTTAGGAGGGGAAGTAAGTGAGCGACGCCATCATTTTCGAGATCCCATCTATTGATCTGAAAGATTCTGTCAAAATGGGCCAAAAATTACCCAAAGTCCTCTCCATCATTAAAAGCGGGAAGATGGACTGAAGGAGTTTGGCGAATTTTGGCCCGGGAACCGATGGACTGAGAATCCATTTGATTTCGGCTCATTTCCAGCTCATGCTGCCTAATTTGTTCTCGTTCTTCCATCTCCATCTTCAGTTTGTTCTCCTCCATCCCCATCTTCAGTTTGTTCTCCTCCATTTTGTTCTTCTACATCTCCATCTCCCTTCGTTCTGCCCGTTCGTTCCTCTCTTCTTCCTGTACGTAATTTAGCCCGCAAGACCTAACATTTCACCCTGACTCTTGAATTCTTCGAAGGATGACATTTTTATGCAGTTAACTGAGGAAACACTGATACGCAAACGAGCTAGGACACTACCCACGCGAAACGAATACTTGAATATTCGTGAAGGCCTTGATCACAAAAAGAAATTGATACAGCTACCTACCTCTGCTGCTTCTAAGCGGAAAAAAATGGTCCTACCGGAATTAGGACACCAAAGACCTTAACTCTTTTGGATTAATAACCAGGAGAGTCTCCAAAATTGGAACACCATAAAAAATTAATTACCTGGGGTCCAACACAAAATCTAAATAGATTACGTTCCACTGCTCTTCAAATAACTTGAACTTGCCTTCTGCCAGTACAATACAAAAATTAAAATAAAAGGGATGCACGTGAATAACAAGGGAACTTCTAATGTCGAAATTAAAATGACACGGGTTCGTAAAAACCCCACACATGACACCAGATTTATATAATATGTATATCAATATATATTTATGTGGTGGTATGACATTATATTACATCAATACCAAATTATATCTATGGGGGAGGGACCGATAACTTACAGGTGAACCGACGAAGGGACGGAACACCGCTAGTTTAGACCGGCTGAAATGCGAGATGAGAGTGCACCGAGGTCAGGTAAATTATGGGCAATGGCAAAGCTCAAGGTTATTTAAAGAGGCATGTACATAAATATAATTTTATTTAAATGAAAATAATGAGAGAATTGATGGGTAAAATTACATCAGAGAATTAACGGACAAAATCACATCAGTAAACGAAGGGGGGGGAATTGTAATTATAAATCAGACTATGAAGTAGAAATTAAGGCATTGCAGGAAGAGACTATTTAAGTGTGTGTGGAAGTTTAACTCAAGTGGGTTACTGAAGGGGGGAGAGGAGTTGGCTTACGGATGTCTTCTGCACGTGAGGTGAGGCCGCTCGGAACTTCTGAGCGGGAACTTGAAGTGATGACGGTTCTCCAAAAACAGGATGGGGGGGGGTAACTTCCAGTCTAGGGGAGAGTATTTCGGCCACCTGAAATAAGGGGCGAGCGAAAGAGGGCTTCCACAGGAGTTGATGAGAGAAGTCCGGAAAATCTCTCGGTGGCGATCGTTAAGTGGAATTACCTCACTGGCTGGGGCTAATTCTAAATACACAAAATAGTTCAGCTGTCACCTTGTTTTGTTGTTAGTTCCTGACTTGGAACTATGTGGAATCTTCTGGGGTCCGGGCGAGACTTCTCAACTGTGTGTCTCTTCATTGGAGTCGAGCGCTATTTATGTCCGAGGGTCTCCCCGGGGTTGGGGTGGCGGTAAGTGGGAAACAGTTCTACTCTCGAATGGCCTCGAATCTTCTTGCAGAGGCTATTCTGCCCGTGTAAAAGTGAATCGTGGTGGACACGGTTCGAGGCTACCGCTTGTAAAAGGGAAGGGGGGGTTAGGCTTACCAATTTAGGCCTAACCAGGCCTTTTGCAGAGCATCGAAGTTCCGTTCTGCTCATGAGCTTCCACGTGGGGTTCCTTCACATTTTCTCTTTCTTTTCTTTCGATAATTTTCTTTCTTTTCAGGCAGTTCATTGCCACCGTGCGATGATTTTCTTCGTAGTTTAAACACTTTTTAGAGGTTGAATTACACTCCCTCCATCTATGATCACCTGAAGATTGTGAACATTTTTTGTTTTTCTTTGTACAATTAATGGAGGTGTGGTTCTCAAGTGCATTCCAATTATAGCACATTTGGATATTTGTATACTTTTCCTTTTCCATATTTTCTACGGGGTTTCTTATATTAAAGGCAAGGATCCCATGTGTAGCAATTCTGTTGGCCATTCCACTGTTCGTCCACACCACTTTAAATACGTGGGTGTTTTGTCCGAATTTAATAACCTGTTGTATTTTTATGTTTTGATTAATTTTTCAATTTCCTCTTCCAGTCCCTTGGCACTTTGTGATCCCACCCATAGATATACTTCCTGCAAATTACGCTCCTATTAGCTATAATTTGTGGGGGAATTGCTGGGTTGAGCCCTATTTTTCTGAGGGCTTCTATTCTTTCAGATGACACTAGTCTCTCCCCATTTCGTTCTTGATGGCATATGGCGATGTACCCGGTTACATTATCTATGAGCTTTATAGTGCAACTTTCATCTCTCTCTCAAGTGTTTGCACCCCTTTGCTTCTGTCCGGCTTGGGGGTGTCTCCTACTCCCAGAGTGCTGTAACTCGTTTGCACTCCATCTCCATTTTTTCTCGGAGCGCCTCGGCGCTCCTAGTATTCTCCTCTTTCTCTCTTTTTATTTATTTTTCTAACTCTGGAAAAAACCGTTTCCCCAATTATTTCTAAGTTCCGCTAATTGGAAGTTTTATCCTATTTATGCCTATTCCTATCTTTCCTACCTATTAATTTTCGCTAACTCCTCGGTCACCCTGCCTAGTTAAGCCTAGCCCTACCAGCAGTCCACAGTTGGTTTCAGGTTCATGGTCGATAATTGACCCCCCTTTCCTGCAGGGGTTCACTTAACCCTACTTTCCAACTGTATCTAAGACTCTGCCAGTGAGCGAGTTATGTTGTGCTAGTCGGTGAAATCACGTGGTAGACAATAGTGAAGACGGAAACGTGTGGAGAAAAAGTAATGCAACTTTGAATATTAATTCGTTCCTGGTAACAGGAGTTCTCTCCAATCAGTCAAGGGAACGCAATAATCTCTTATTACTTGTATTATATTTTTTTCAACAGAAAAATTTCTCTTTTCAAAAAAAAAGCTTAATACAAAGCTGTGAAGCAGTTTTGAGCGAATCAAAATGAGTCCTTCAGACAAGAAATAATGATAATGATGATGATGTAATAAGTGGTGAAATGTATAGTAGGTGTAAATGGTGGTGAAGAATATTTCTAGTTTGACCTGGTGTAGAAGGCATCTCTAGCTTTCTACTTTTTAGCCTTCCTTATTTTCGTTCTCTTTCGGTGCCGTTAGTGTTGCAAATGGCGCCTGGGATGGTCGTTCTGGCGACCCTTTGTTTCCTTTGTATTTTCTGTCTTTTACTCTTCCTTTTTCTTTCCCTAAATATATATATATATATATATATATATATATATATATATATATATATATATATATATATATATATATATATATATAATTATTATTATGGATTTCTTGAAAATTCGTAATTTTTCTGGTAAAAGGTAACTTAAAACTATTTAATGAGTCAATAATAATGAGGTTATTTTATCATATTAATGTGAAATAACTATTGCAAATTTTTGAAAACTAAATATTAGAATGTTTTGCTTCATTTTCTGGCAAACTTGTTGAAATAAAAGAATGTAACACCGATTCAATTTTGCCCACTGCGGCAACTGTTAGTCTTGTGCCTCAGTTCCAATTCAGACTTTGCAGGCTGAGGGTGTTACTGGCTCAGTAATTCAACTAGTGTGTATTTTGCTTGTCTGTGGATAATAATAACCGTTTTTTCTTGCACTGTAATAGATAAAAAGAAAGTGAACAGCTATGGGTAAAGTCAGTGACTTGAGTCCTCGGAAAATTGGACAGATCAAAGTTTTATTAAGTGATAATACACTAAAAAATAAAGATATTGCAAAGAAATTTGGAGTCTCCTCTCAAACAATAAACAATATAAAGAAAAAAATGGTCTTAATTTGGATTCAGCAATGGCTGGGAAATGTCTTCGCATGAGAAAAATAACACCATGAACAGACAGCAAAATATAAAAAATAGCTATTAAGGAGAAAAGCAAATCTTGTAAGAAGATTACAAGTGAATGTTAGCAGATGGCATTAGTCTTTCTAGAATAACAGTAAATAGGAGGTTACTGGACAGTGAATTACGAGCCTACCGTCCAAGAAAGAAGTCTAGGCTTACCAAAACCATGATACAGGCACGTCAATTCTGGGCTAATGCTCATGCTGATTAGACTTCTGAGCAATGGGAAGCGGTAAGAGTGGTACATTTACCAGTTATTTTATTTATTAAGCATAAGATAACATACTGTACCTACTGTATTAGGTACATTGTACCTAATGTAGTAGGTACATTTTGATTTACCTACTAGCAACGCGTTCGTGATGAATGAAATAATTTCAAGTTATAATTTGTCTGGCTGTTTAACTGCTGCCACTAGCACCACAGGTCTTTTCAGTACTGCTATAGTGTTTCATAATGTTGTGGTTGTGTTTTCGGACGAGTCAACTATTGCAGTACTTGATGACCATCTGCAGACAGTAAGGAGGCAGGCAGGTGAGGATTTTATGCCAGAGTATCTTAAAAAGACTGCAAAACATTCACAGAAAATCATGGTCTGGGGATCAACTTCTGTAGATGGAGCAAGTCACTTGAAGATTGTTGAAGGTATAATAAATTAGTATAAGTACTGAAAAACCGTTTGGTACCTCAAATGAAAGAATGAGTCGGTGACAGATCATACATATTTCAGCAAGACTCGGTTCCTTGTCACACGGCGTGATAGGTGAAGACATGGTGTGCACAAAATGGCATTGAACTGCTATCATGACCTGGAAATCCCCAGACATGAACCCTGTTGGGAGTTTATGGTATATTCTAAAAAAAATGAAATACACGAAGTTGCCATAACAACCAAAGCAAAGCTCATAAAACGTCTTATCTATGTTTGGTTTCACTCTGACAGAATCAAGCAATTATGCAGAACTTTAATCACTGCCATGCCAGAGCGTGTTAAAGCACTTAAAGGACTAAAAGAGATCAAATCAAGTATTAACAAAGGATATTTTTTGCCATATGTATGAAAATAAAATAAATTGATTACTTGTCAATAAAATAACTTTATATAACCTTTTCTTCCCAAATTACGAATTTTCAAGAAAGCCATAATAATTTGATCACTACTGTATAATAGTGTATATATATATATATATATATATATATATATATATATATATATATATATATATATATATATATATATATATATATATCTCTCTCTCTCTCTCTCTCTCTCTCTATATATATATCTATACCAGGTAATGGCTTCACCCCCCCCCCCCCCCCTTACGGGGTAGCTTGCGCGTCGCTACTAAGATTAAAATTTAAAATCTATAAAAAAGAAGCCATGGTTAAATTTTTAAAATTATCTGAACTTCGTCAATTATAATAATTTTAAAAAGGAACTCTAAGCTAAATTTCCCCCCTTTCAAAATATCACGTTGCTAAAATATAGTTATAGAAGAAGATATATAAAAATAAATTTTCTGAACTTCACCATTTTTAATTCTTTTGGTTTTAAAAAACTCGCAAAATTGCGATACTTATATTTATTTCTGAACTTCATCATTTTGTTTTTTGATATTATAAAAGAATTATTAGAAAATGACTTTTATAAAATACATGTCATTTGTCCACTAAGGAAAAAAAACCCATTTATTAATTTTTCACCCATCCTCAAAAATCCCGTTATACAACTGTAGTTAGTGACGATATATATATATATATATATATATATATATATATATATATATATATATATATATATATATATATATACCTTCTTCCGTCGTTAAGGTATTCAAACCTTTCAAATATATCTTTGCTTACTCGTTAGCCTTCATTTTTATTTTTAATTCTATTTAATTTTCATTATTGTTTCGCCTGTTTGTGGGCACTTCGCCTCTTTTTTTACTTTTGTTTTCATTTGAGTGCACTTCGACTCTTTTGTTTTATTGTTCTTTCTTTGTGTGTATTGTTTCGTTTTGTGGTGTCATTTCATGATTCCTCTTGATTGGTTTTAAAGATCATTTGTCTCATTCATGTGAAAATTCGGTTTGCTCTTCTCGGGAGCACAATCTTCCGGTTGGGAATAAGGCTCTACTGGTGACGTGTCTCCTTAGTGGTTGTGGAATGTTGAGATTAGCGTCTATATTCTATAAGTGAGAGCATATCGTCTTCTACATTTTCCCAGGTCTTTCTCCCTAGCCTCTGGAGGACTATATTCAATAGCTTCATTCCAGCTCTTCCATGCAGTTCTGTCTGCCGAATACGGGCCATCCTGCGTGCACCAGCTATCAGCAGGGCAGCTCTGTTCTGAACTCTCTGCATCTGTCTGAGATAGGTAGAGCTAACTGCCTGCATTATCACTGACGGGTACATCAGTGTAGAGCATGTTGTTGGTGCTAAGGCTTTTGAACCTGTAGTTTTCCAAGCCCTCATGGCTAGGGAGATAATGTTGTTGATGACCGTCTATACCCCGTGGAAATGATGTGCAGACCTAGGACTTTACCCTCCTTGGAATACGGGTAGAATTCATCGTCAACTATCAAGTCATCGCGTTTCCGGCGGTTAACTGGAGAGATCTGGAACTTTCGTCGGTTGGTCTTAATCTTCCACATTTTCTCGAATAGATTGATGTTTTCGATTTCGGCAGCTGTCTCCCTTGATTGAACTCCAGCGTTCAATAGGAACTGGGGATGATTTGAGTGATGTCATCCAAAACTGCAGATACATCATATCCTCCCCAACTGGAGCAGGTAAGTCCAATGTGTGCACTAGGTACAACAGTGGACTCAGACAGCTACCTTGTGGAGCACTCGTCTCAAGTTCGAACTCGGGTGCTCTGTAGCCTTCGATCGAGATTTGGGCTTTTCTCTCCATGATGTAATTACAGAGGCCCCTTTTCAGGATTGGGTTTAGCTTGAGGTCTAAGATCTTGTATTGTATACCTCTCAACCAAACTTCACCGAGGGCCTTTTGAATGTCTCGCATCACTACGTCTACGTATTTCCCTTCAGATTTACAGCAGGCGAGTTTTTCGGTGAGAAGGGCGAGGGCTGTATCAGTCCCATTTCTCTTGCAGAACCCGAGTTGCTGAGGGTTGTAAGCTTCAAGCTCGATTAGCTGCTCTTGTAGACTGTTAGCTAGTAGATTCTCGTAGGCTTTGTCTACAAACTCAAGGAGGGATATTGGCCTGTAGTCCACCAGTTAATAGGGGGGGAGGAGTGGCTTCTTTCATTTAGGTATAAAAATGATTTTGGCCATTTTTAAACCGTCGGAGAAGTAGCCCGTATTCAGGGAATCGTTGTAGATGTTAGTAATTCTCTGAATGATTTGCCGGGTGGCATGCACTAAGTTGTTTTTAGTGATGCCCGTCCAGCCTGGTGCCTTTTTAAAAAGGTTTTTACGGTTGCAATGACCTCTTCAATTCTAATTGTCGGCCATGGTTCACCATCTCCCTACCTTCGTCGACATAGGCTTGTGGGTGCGTTCTATGTATAATCCGATTAAGATCTTCAATCAACTGATCTTCGAATCCCTGGTCGAATTCCACATGGTCCTCAGGTGTTATTGAGAAGATTTCCGTCCAGAACATGCGGAACCTTTCCCCCGGGACCACCGGATCCTCCAAGTAGTCATTGCATTCCTTAATGCGAGACTTTTCTCTACTTGGAAGGCTTTTTAGTTTCCTCACTAGTCGCCAAAATTTTTCGGAGGTCATCTCGTTGTCTACCCTGGCTATTAGGCTATCACAGATTTCAGCCTGTTGTTGGTTTATACCCTGCCTAAGCTCTTCACTCAGGCGTCGATGCAGCGAGGTTTGCTCCCGATTCGTACCTGCTCTTCTGATCTCTTCATACACCTCCCTGTGCTCCTTAGCGATCTTTTTCATCCCCTCGGTCCATCTTGGTTGTGGAGGAGTTTTGTACCCTTTCATAGGTATAAACTCGCGGTCAGCCTCGGGGATAAAGTCTGTTATCCTGTCCAGATCCCTGTCGATCTACTCTAGTGTTGCTCCGGTTAGGTCCGCTGGTTCGAATCCGCTAAGGATTTCTCTGAAGCGTTCCCAGTTGGCCGAAGCGTAGCTTTCGCGGAGAAGGATCAGAAACTCGATTGGTGCGAAGTAGATGGTAGTCAAGATAGCTATATGGTCGCTGGGAACCGTGGCGCCTGACCCGCTATGGTAATTGAAGGGAAAGCCGCCAGTAGTCATGATTATGTTGGGCTTTATTGCTGCCTTAAGCGATAAATACCTGTGATTGCGTAAGCACCGTGCTGCCAGAAAGGTCAGTGTTAGATAGTGCCAGAAAGTGACAGATATCATATCGGACCAGGGAACACACTAGTCCTACAAACAACTCTCATTCTGATGAGGAGAAAAACAAGGTATGCTGATAGCTACAGGGCCCAACGAGTGGGGTAACATTGATAAAAGTAGAAAACATAAAAATCAAGACTGAAGAAAAGCATTCACTCGCCTTTTAAAAATACATCACAATTATTTGAATTAACGACATCATTAGGCAGTGTTTTCCACAGACCGACAGCTGTAGGAAATAAAGATCGAGAGAACTGCGTCGTATTCCCTCGAGTAACCGAAAAACACGGTCATTCTACAATAACGAGTAGCGCGTATCATGAACAGGCCGTGATGGAGCTGGCATCAGACAATGAAGTAGATGATCAGGTTCAGAAACAATGTTAAATAAATGAGTCAAGACTCCAACGAGTCGACGATGCCTACTAAGGTTCAACTGTACATCGGGTAGCAGAAAACTAATCTGGTTGAAAGCTCTGTCAAAGAGTTTCAAATTGGTCTCCGATGCAGAAAGGAAGACAGAATCACAATATTCAAAATGAAGTAGAAGGAAGGAATAAAAACAATTCCTAACCTCTCTGTATGTCGAGTAGATCTGGCGGCACGTACGCAACAAACCAACCTTTGAGAAATTGAGGACGCAACAGTGCGCAAGTGCAGCTCAAAAGTTAGCTTAGGATCAAAAGTAACACCAATCAATTTCAGTGAAGAACAATTAGAGACCACAACGCACTTGACAATGATGTCAGGGTGATGCGGTTGTAAGGACCTTGATCAACCAATACGAAGGCTATGGGATTTATTTGGATTAGCTTTCATTCCCCAAACATCACACCAGGATTAAATTCTTTTGATATCCAGAGTAAGCAATTCAGCGAATCTTTGTCTGCCCAAAGGGGAAAGAATTGCACCATACAAAGTTGTATCGTAAGCATAAGCAACCATATTCGACTCAATCCCCGAAACATATCTGAGGTATAAATAATCAAGAGAAGCGGGCCAAGGACACTACCCTAGGGAACACCAGATTTAACAAAGCTGGTTAAAACTAACATCAACCGACACACGCTGTTTCCTGTTAGTCAAAAACTTGACTAGTATGCCGAGGAAATCACTATCAATACCAAGGGATCTAATTTTAAATAAAAGGCCCTTATGATGAACACAATCAAAAGCTGAGCTAAATTCAAGAGATACAAGAGGAGATTCATGACTAGCATTAATAGAACTTTGAAGGTCATTGGTGATAAAAGAAGAGCATCGGAAGTACTAAGACCCTTCCGAAAACCAAACTGTTTTTCCAGTAGCAATTTATTATTATTCAGAAAATGAATCATACGTTTGTTCAGCAAACGATCAAATATTTTAGATAGAACCGGTGTAATAAAAGTGGGTCTATATTCCTCCGGATGAATTGATGGTGAAGAGCCTTTGGGGATCGGACTGACATTTGCAGTACGCCGGCATTCAGGAAAAGAGCTCCGACGAATAAGTAATCTAAAAATGACAGTCAATTCTGAGGCCACTGATGGAGCAATTCTTTTCTAAAAAATGGGCAAAAAACCCAAAGGATCACATCCGCCAAATGAATTAAGGTCGTTCAAATAGAAAAGAAGTTCTGGTAATTTAAAAGGCAAAGCATGCAGTTTAGTAGGAGGAAAGCAAGATGAAGGTAAGTCCACTACTTCACTGCTTTCTCCTTAGAGTTATAATGGGTTGAGGAATAAGTTCTTGCGGGTTTATCAAATTTATTCATTACCATTAACAATTTTAGAAAAACTTCATTTTTAATTGAAAAAAATGTGCAATTTAATCAATAATGTATTCTCCGTTGTTATTTACCTCTTCCCAACGTTCAACTAGTTTTTCTATAGCCTCTACAATAAAAATCTCTGGATTTTGACTCGAAGAATTCGTCTAACCAGGTTCTTAATTCCACATCAGTATTGAACGAAACGCCGCGCAAATTGTTTGTAGAGCGATCGGAACAGATGGAAATCCGATGGAGCCAAGTCTGGCGAATATGGAAGATGCAGCAGGATTTCCCAATTAAGCGTTTAGATGGCGAGTCGATACATTTGTTGAACGTAGAGTTCTGCATTGACAATCTCGTTGTTCGCAAGGAGCTCATAAAGAATGATGCCTTCACAATCCCACCACACACACAACATCGTCTTTCGTGGATGAAGTCCTTGCTTTAATCGCAGAAGTGGTTTTTTTATTGGGGCTAAGCCATTGTTTTCGATGGTTCATGTTGACATAAACACACCACTTTTCGTTGCCAGTGATGATGAGGTGAAGAAATCTGTCCTTATATCCACGAGTAGCCTTGTGACGAGCAAGCAAACCTGCGGCAATCGTGGAGCGTTGAAGTTTGTTGCTTTCGCTCAAAGCGTGCGGAAGCCATGCACTGAGTTTTTGATCTTTTCCTATCGAATGAAGGTGAATTAGTACAGTTTTCTGATCACACGCCAATTGTAGGGCCAATTCTCTAGTCGATTGACGAGGATGTTCATGAAGAAGGTCGTTCAATAGATCTTCATCCAACTTAATGGAGCGACCAGAACGTTCTTCGTCATTAAGATTGAAATGACCGTTTTTGAAACGTGAAAAACACCATTGAGCTGTCCTCTCTGATAAAGCATTTTCTCCGTACATAGCACAAATATCGCGACGAGCTTTGGCTGCGTTTGCATTGTTCTCGTCTCGATTGAAAATGAATAACAACAAGTGTCTAAAATGCGCCTTTCTTTCAACTTGACATTCCATTTTGAGGGTACGGAACAAAAATTAAA
>OZ018319.1:33023032-33048032 GCA_963969495.1 Ceratothoa steindachneri
GCTCCGTGGCTTAGTCCGTTAATACTACGCTTAATCCGGGACCGAAATAGAAAATTTAAAATTCATAAAAACAATGGGTCAGTTATAAGTCGGCAAAATTACATAGATTCTCGTAGGGAAGTTAAACGTGCGGTCAGAGATGCGAAGAGGAAGTATGAAATAAACCTCGCTAATGATTCGAAGAATGAACCGAAACGGTTTTATGGGTACGTAAATAATAGGAAACCCGTAAAAGGATCGATTGGGCCGATCAAAGATAAGGATGGTCGTTTGACTGAAATTCCGACAGAAATGTCCAAAATTTTAAATGAGCATTTTACGAGCGTGTTTACTGTGGAAGATTCTTCCGAATTGGAATCGTTGATTGGGGAAGTTCGTAGTGCTGATAAATGCATATCCGATGTAACTATAAATGACGAGGAAATCCTTAAATTTATTAAGCTAATGAAAAAGTCGAAATCTCCGGGCCCCGATGGGGTATATCCAATTCATTTAAAGGAGCTTCAAAATGAACTCGTTAAGCCATTGCGTGAAATTTTCAATCGCTCATTAGAGGATGGCTTAGTTCCGTTGGATTTCAAGCGAGCAAACGTTACACCTATATTTAAGAAGGGGAATAGATTTGAAGCAACGAATTTTCGGCCTATTAGTCTAACTTCGGTAGTTAGGAAGCTTTTAGAATCTGTAATTAAAGATAGAATAGTGAGCCACCTCGAGGCAAATAAGCTGATTAACGATACCCAACATGGATTTAGGCGTGCGAGATCGTGCTTGACTAACTTGCTCGAATTCTTCCACAAAATGATTTGCGTGTACGATGAAAGCAAAGCTGTAGACGTAATATATTTAGACTTTAAAAAGGCGTTCGACACCGTCCCCCACCAAAGGTTATTAATGAAAGTTAAAGCGATTGGGGTGACTGGTAAGATTTTAAACTGGATTAGAAATTGGCTGAAAGATCGCTCGCAGCGGGTAGTAATAAATGGGGAATGTTCAGATTGGGCCAGCGTTAGTAGTGGGGTACCGCAGGGCTCTGTTTTAGGCCCTTTATTGTTTTTAATTTATATTAACGATTTAGATAAAGGCATACTTAGTCGGATTTCGAAATTTGCGGACGACACGAAGCTGGGCAATCGTGCCTATGTAAGATCGGATGTCGATAAATTGCAGGGGGACCTAAACTCGATTGCCAATTGGGCGGACAAGTGGCAAATGGAATTTAATTTAAGCAAATGCAAGGTAATGCACTTGGGTTGCCATAATTTAAGAGTAGAATATACCATGAAAGGCCAAGTCCTCGACGCGGTTAAATTAGAAAAAGACTTGGGAGTATTAGTCTCAGACGATTTTAAATTCTCGAAGCAATGCGCGGATGCGTGTAAAAAAGCAAATCGCGTTTTGGGTTATATCGCGCGTAATTTCACCTTCAAATCTAAGGATGTAATTTTACCTTTATATAAATCCCTTGTGCGGCCACTTCTCGAATACGCTGTTCAATTTTGGGCTCCATATTTAATGAAAGATATCGCGCAATTAGAAAGAGTGCAGCGTAGGGCTACGAAATTAATTCCAGAGCTGAGGAATAGATCATACGAGGAAAGGCTCAGGGCTTTAGATTTGCCATCGCTAGAACGCAGAAGATTACGTGGCCAGCTAATAGAAGTATTTAAAATACTAAAGGGTTTCTCAAACGTTGACTTTCGCAATCTGTTCGAACTGGATCATAGGGGAAATACTCGTCAGCACGGGTTAAAATTAGTGAACAAGCGTTTTAACACTAGTATAGCCCAAAACTATTTTACATTTAAAGTTACTCAAAATTGGAATCGGCTGCCCACCCACGTAGTAGATAGCACTTCGGTTAATATGTTCAAAAATCGTCTCGACGTGCATTTGAATAGTTTAAATATAACGTAGTTGAGCACTGTGAATTTAAACGTCCTTGCAGAGAGAGAGTTTGGAGCGGAGGTTTAAGGATATGAAATTATGATGACTAAAAATGATGCCGGCGATTCTCTGCATGTGTAGCTTAGATGTCCCATTTCTTTTCCGCCTATCCTATAAGTAGTCTCTATCCCTAAATTAGCTTTTCACCACTAGCAGTCGAGTGGCTGCGGAAGATGAGAAGGAAAACTTTCTATCTCCCCCGACCCCTAGTTTGATTAGTTAAAATTGCACGATAATGTACACATGTAGATAAGTGTGTACAGTAGATAGTATTAAAAAAAGAAAAAAAAAGAAGAAAAAAAAAAGCATGTTAGAGATACACTCGTAGATAAGGGTGTATCGTAGTTTTTGATTTAGTGTAGCGGACTAGCCTCGAGCGGACCTTAGGGTCTTTGCTGGTCCTAGATTCTGTAGTTCTGTAGTAGTTCTTCTTCTTCTTCTTCTTCTTCTTCTTCTTCTTCTTCTTCTTCTTCTTCTTCTTCTTCTTCTTCTTCTTCTAATACTTCTTCTTTCCTAAATTTGATCTTCTCTGATTTCCCTTTTTTTAATCATATGACTTGTTTTCATATACACTCTTTCAATTTTCAAGTGGCGCCCAGTTCTTTGGTCAATAAGAAATCCATGCTCTCGACCTGTCACTTTCATATTCTTTTCACCCTTGAAATCCAAGAGATTAGCCCACTGGCAGCCTGCTATATCAAAAGGTTGACCCAATGATGAGATAAACTTCTTACTCTTAGTGGCATTCATCCCTTGTTTTGATACCCCAGACGCTTCTTCCAACAATCGGAGCAATTTGGTTTTAACATTCTTGATCGGCTGAACTGGAATACTGGCTTTATTCCGACTCTCAGTAAGGGCCTCGGATACTTCAAGAATAACATCCTTGTTTCTCTTGTATTTATTGTCTTTTACATACTGAATATATCTTCCAAACTGTTTTGTTGGCAGCTCATAATGAGAAAGTTCTGGAAGTGGGGAGTCAAAGACACTGTAGCTTGTTGACGATCTAGTCCTCTTACTCATCTTAGCCCTGAAAAAAGAATAATAGAAAGACCCGTTTGTATCAAACAGAAATAATACATTTGATGAGGGAAACTATAACATACATTCAAAAGGGTAAAGCCATATCCCTCCATAGGAAATACTCTGTAAATATCTCGTAAATTCGTCACACATCGATTACTTTATAGTTCCCTCCAAGTAGTTTACAAATAAGGAATTCTTTAATCTAAAATTGCCTAAACCTTAGATACATAAAGAGTTAAAGTGCAAATTTCGAAGAGAATGGAAAATTACTTTTATCCACTCTAGCTCGGCCTTATAAAATTGAGAATTATTTGCAATTGCGCAATCATAATTATGTGTAATTATATGTAAAAGAAAGAAATTTGGCGTCAAATGAGCGTATGAAACTTACAGAAGATTTTTTTAATAGGCCTAAGAAAGGACATTGAAAGACAACGATCAAGAGGAGCAAACGACAGCAAAATTAAGGCGATCCATACTGCGAAAATAGGAATAACGCCTCGGAGGTAAAATTGGAATTACTCTGGCCTGGAATCGAACCCGAGTCTTCGGATTTCAGGCCAGATGCTCTACAAGTAAGCTACCAGGCAGGCTATCTCAAACCCACCCAAAGCACCCCCTTATTAACCTAATATCTCTCTAGAAGAGGAACCTTCAAAGGATTTTGATCACATATATCTTACCAGTTCACAATTTAAAGGCTCACTATCCACATCACAAAGAAAGAAAGACCAAATACAAGTTCTGAGGTTGGTAACAACCACCACAGGGCTTTCGCCATATTTCATTTTCCCTTTTCAAAAATCGTTTGAAAACAGAAAGAAAATCGCTTGTGTATCCTATTTCCTTATTTCCTATTGCTTACTTACTGACCATCTACCGTGTGACGTGTTATTGTGATTTCTCGTATATTTGTAAAGCCCGTCTGTGTCTCTCTTACTAACCCTTTCTTCTTCAACATAAAGAGACACCTACAATGCTCTGCTAAAAATCGATTCGCTTTAAAGGAGGAATTTCTGAAAGACGTCAACGCTGGTCGATCGGCACCGATTACTGAAAAAACATCGGCAGAGAACTGCATTGCATGAACAGATGGAGCATAGTTGCACGCAAGAGGCCTTTGCTCGCTTCTGCCCGCAAAATTACTCCGCGTCAGTGGGCAAGAAAACACAAACAGTAGAGTGTGGAGGACTGGAAACGCGTTATCTGGTCAGACGAATCACTTTTCTGTTTGTATTTGAATGAAACGTAGTGTAGCGTGTTAATCATAGCCCAAATAAGACCTCCAAGGAATATTGTACTTATGGGGGGGGGGATTCAAGCTAGAGAAAGGTTTGTGATGTACTGGGGCCGTTTTAATTATAGGAGAGAGAGATAGAGAGAGAGAGATAGAGAGAGAGAGATAGATAGATAGATAAAGAGAGAGAGAGAGAGAGAGAGAGAGAGAGAGAGAGAGAGAGAGAGAGAGAGAGAGAGAGAGAGACAGACAGACAGACAAACAGACAGGAACAGAGATACTGACAGAGAAATAGAGAGACAGAGAAAGAGAATGAGAGACAGAGAATTTGTGTGTTTGTCAGAGAGAAAGCTACAAGGAGCTACAAGGATAAGAAGTACGCTAGAAGACCTTACGGTCCATTCAGAGAGGGTACCTTTGGACTAACAGTCGAGCAGGCACAGTTCTGCTCAACGGCTTACGTGCCCAAACGGCCACTTTTCAAGAATTTGCCGTCTTGATTTGAACTGATCAACAGAATTGCTGCTGACAACTTCCACTGGAAGTGCGTTCCAGCTACCAGAGATGCTGTATGTGAAAAATCTCCCGCAGAGATCGCGGTGGTAACGTTTCAGCTCAAGTTTGTAGCCGTGATTTCTACTAAGTTCGAAAACATTAGTGTAGTCTACATTGTCGAAGCCTCCAAGTATTTTAAACACTTCGATAAGCTGACGTCGCAGTCTCCAGTTTCTTAACGAGAACAGATCTAATTCCCTTAATCTATCGTCGTAACTTTTGTGTGATAGAGGGAATAAGTTTGGTTGCCCTGGCTTGCACATGTTCCAATCTCGCGATATCCTTTCGAAACGAAGGACTCCAAAATTGTACAGCATACTCAACGTGCGGTAGGACAAGTGAATTGTATAAACAGAGTACTATTTCCTTGTTTCGAAATCCAAACTGTCGTTTTATATATCCTAACATCCTTTGGGTCTTTTTCTCCGCCTCTATGCACTGTTTCGAGAACTTGAAGTCACTAGTGATTGTTACACCCAAGTCCTTCTCGGTATCAGTGCGTTCGAGAGCAGTGCCCTTAAGGATATAGCATGATTGGGGGTTTCGTTGGCCGATATGCATTACTTTGCATTTATTCCCGTTAAAAGGCATTTACCACGTGTCTGACCACTCCCCAATCTTTCGGAGATCTTCTTGTAGGCGGGCAGTGTTTCCTTCCTTTGCAACGTTCATACCAAGCTTGGTATCGTCGGCAAATTTAGAAATCTTCGCAACCATGTCACCATCCATGTCGTTAAAGGATGATGTAAAGTAGTGGTCCCAGGACAGAACCTTGGGGTACACCGCTAGTGACGGGCACCCACTTAGAAGCCTGTCCATTCAGCACCACCCTTTGCCGTTTGCCGCTTAGCCAAATCTCTAGCCAACCTGCTACCTTTTCGTCTATGCCCAGCGCTCGCACATTCCGGACGAGGCGGCGGTGTGGTACCTTATCGAAGGCTTTTTGAAAGTCTAAGTAGATAATATCCACCGCCTTATCCCGATTATGCTCAGTGAAAACGAAGTAGAAGAATTCAACAAGGTTCGTTAGGCATGACACTTGCCTTCGGAAACCGTGCTGGGAACTCTTTAGTAGCAGGTTTCACTCTAAATATGACGTCATTTTGTCCACCATCATGCTTTCGATGAGTTTACCGACTATTGAGGTTAAGCTAATAGGTCGGTAGTTCGACGGCTGGCTAGGATCTCCTTTCTTGAATATAGGAGTCACCTCCGCTTCATGCCAGTCTCTTGGAACGCATCCGGTCCGGATTGACATGTTGAAGATTGTGCTCAGATGTCGTGACACTTCATTGCGCACTTCTTTCAACACTTTAGGTAGAAACCTGTCCGGCCCAGGGGATTTATTCGTCTTTAGATCAGTGATCTTTTTCTCTATTTCTCCTTGGGTGAAGTCCATTTCCACCAGCTTTTCCCCCAAGTAAGAATCCGTGGGCTGGAGGATGGGACCACAATCTTCAGTAAACACTGTAGAGAAGTAGTCGTTGGGAGGTTTGCATTTTCTGCATCTGAGTGCTTTAATGCCCCCTCCTTATTCACTAAAGGGCTAATCGTGCGATGGATTGGTTTACGGCTATTTACATAACCAAAGAACTCCTTGGGATTCTCCTTGCAAAGTCTTGCCCCTCGGAGCTCCTCAGCACGCTTTGCCGCCCTTATGCTGGACTTCACTCTCCTAGCCAGCCTAAGGTACTCGTCAAAGTCACCAGAGATCTTTGACTGCCGGTACACCGTTCTTTTCTCCCTCAGCAGTTGGAAAATTTCTCGATTAAACCACTTTGGTTGAACGGAAGATCGATGAAGGCTTTTTTCAAAGTGATGAATCGTGATTGAAGACTCATGAACGTAGTTTTAAATCTATTCCACGAAGATTCAACATCCTCGCACACTTCTAGCCTTGCATCAGTCAATCCAGCACGAAGACCTGCAAAGTCTGCTCTTCTCAAATCAAGTTTCCTCGATTTACCAGTCGCAGACTCTACCTTAAGGACCTTGACTATAAATTTGACTAGTCGGTGATCACTGCCACCGAGCTCTTCGCCTACAGAGATATCCTCAACGATGTCATCCTCAGGGGTAAAAACCAAGTCGAAGGTATTATTGCCTCTCGTCGGCTCTCTCACCCATTAAGTCAGGAACTAGTTGTTCGCAAACTCCAGGAGTAGTGCGTTCTCGCCACAGGGATCTCTCGTTTCCCAGTCAACCATGGCGATACACACACTGTCTTGAACAAGTTCACCCAGTAGCTGGTAGAGATCCCTGTCCTTTTTAACGAGTTGGGCAGGGGGTCTGTAAAGCAACAAGGTCCTGTATCTGGCAGGACCTATATCTAGGTCAACTCCTAGTAGCTCGTGGTCGGATACAATGTTGCAGTTCGTCAATTTGAGTGTATCCTTGACATACAGCATCACACCGCCACCCTTTCTGTCTGGCCTATCTTTTCGGAAGAGTTGGTAACCGGGAATCGTGAATTCACCTTCAAAATCTCGGTTTGAGGTTTTTACCCAGGACTCTGTTATGGCTACCATTTCAGGTTCTTTCGTCGCTACGAAGGCACGAAGTTCAAGAAACTTGCTCCTGATTGACCTCGCATTAAACAGAAGAACTTTCAGGGAGTCCCCGAATGAAGGACTCTCTACGACCTTCCGTTTCCTGGCTTATTTGATGGCGAGGAGGCACCCCTCTTTGCGACCTCTGAGAAGGTCGTTCCAGTAGTGACACGGGCGTACTGGCGTACGTCCGCCCTCACTCTAGGCCGGATACTCATTTGGGTCCTCTCTACGACATCCTGGATCATGTTCCACAGAAAGGCCTTTCATTTAAAGGAAAGATGTAGCCCATGCCTTTGGTAGAGATCATTTTTACCATAAAAGGTGCGGTACGGGTCCACAAAAAAGACCCCCTCTGCCGTACACAAATCTGCCACGCGCCGGTTCAAAGAAATTTTCATCGAGTGAGCGGTCCGTGTTGGACCTATCCTCGAGAGCATTCCGACCACAACACGCATGTGAGTTTTCAGCCCACAGTCGTCCACGGCGCCTATGACCGTGTGGAGGATTTTATCCGTAAGGCCTACCCTACTTCCTCTCAGGTAGAGGTCGTTGCCACTTACTGTTAGAGCAACGACTGAGCTCTCAGAAAACTGAGATTTCTCCGCCTCTACTCTGATGTGGTAGTTACCCCGTCAGGGAAGGCAGCTTACCTTCACACTAGTGCGAAGGCGGGACGCTAGCAGGGTCTGCAGACCCCGTGCTTGAGAATCACCAATAAGGGTGACCCTTGCACATTTATCTGAAGACGACTGAGTCTTTCCTTTCGGAAGCGACTTGCCGGTTTCCTCTTTTTTCTCTACATTTTTCTTCTTCTTCTTCTTCTTTTTCTTGAGTTCCTTTGTTTTCTCTTCTTCTGTTTCTCGTTTCTCTTCTTCTGCTTCTACTTTCTCGTCCTCTGTTTCCAATTTCTTTTTATTCTCTTTCTACTTTATCTTCTTCTCTTTCTAATTTCTCTTCTTTCTTCTTTCCCTTCTTCCTCTTTCTTTTCTTCTTTTTGGCTCGTTGAGCCAGTCCTGCAGCAGAAGACTCCTGCTTTTGGACGTCAGAAGCCTTCTCTCCTTGGCACTCGCCTGAGCATTACACCTCTCTGTTTTTAAGAGGTGAATCTCCCTTTTGAGGAGGGAGTGCCCCTCTCTCATTTGAGCGATGCTCTCGCCCGGGCGCTTCTCCAGTTCTCAGAAGTCACAGACAATAACGGCATCTATGAGCTCCTTGCAACTCCTGCCCCCGAAGTCTTCACTCCATCTATAAACTTTGCAGATTTTGCAGGTTAACTTGCGGAACGGAAGACCATTCTTCTTCTTCTACGCATTGAAAACTTTTTTTGTGTGTGATTTTCTCTCGCACTAATCACATCCTCCTATTTCCAGGAGGTTTTGACCAAGCACACCAACCCTAAGGTCTCCTTTGGCCAGGACGTCCCCAATCGTGCTGCAGCTCCCAACTGAGCAGCACGAGAGCCCAAGTAAACTGGATCTCTGATTTTTCGACAGGGGTGCTTAAGGTGTAACCGTCTTCCTACTAAGCCCTACTAATCAACTAAAAACGGCCAGGCTTAAGTCAAATAGTAAAGCTAAGTGCCCACGACTTCATTCAAGATCTTTAGCTGATCTTGCAACCAGCAAGGCACAAAAGCTCTCTCACTAAAGAGCAGTTGAGCCTTTGTTCACCAAGTAGCGGTCACACGGCGCTGGTCAGGCTATTACACGTTAGGAGAAAGCTTCTAAGGGGTACCTAACATTTATCTATTAATCGTACCCCAAACGCCTGAGATCCCTTCAATCTCAGTCTCTTGCAACCTATGAGTGCTCCAAGGGGTTATTTAAAGAGGTTCCAAAGCCTCTCTTCTCACGCGGCATAAGGTAGCTGGTGAGGCCCTTATTACTAAACAACTTATATGTAATAGAGATGAATTTTTGTTTTTTGTTGTGTTTTTTTTGACAGTTGAAGAAAGTTGGTGAAACCTAGTACTAACAGAATCGAAGAGGTTAGTAAGGGGGGGGCAACGAGACGCATTAAAGAAGGGGTAGAGAAGTTTGACAACCCTTAGTCTGGATCCTACTAAAGCTACCTTACTGGCATGGGTGGATGACTCTGCCGGACTAAAAGTCCCCCAGCTTAGCTAATTTAACTCAAGCAGATCGTGCAACCTCTCTCACCGACGGCAAGGTGGTTGTTGGAGAGAGAGAGAGAGAGAGAGAGAGAGAGAGAGATATTTCATTATTATTATTATTTCTAAGATGATGGGAATGAAGGGGGAGAAAAAAGTTTATAAATAGATCGAAGTTGCAAGGTACAAAAGAAACAAAGAGGAAAATAAAGAGAGATATACAAAAAGTCGGTGATACTCAAGAGAGTGGTAAAGATGCTCGTCTGGTAGAGAGGTTTCTGTGATAGAATTGGTGAAATATGAAGTGGCAAAAGAGGGAGAGATGCTAAGAATTGAAGGAGAAAGAAAAAGAGTGCAAAGAGAGGAATATGACAAATATAGACTAAAGTAGGAATATGGAGACAACAAATGATCAAACAAATAAAAAATAGAACGGAATAACATGCAACGCAGACACGTGCGAGTTCAACCGTAAAGGAGACGGGCATAAAATTAGACAGGCTAAGCGACTTATAATTAATATATAAATTCTATTATAAACATTATTACACTTTTAGATAAGGAGCATTTTCGTATGTTTATTTCAGTACATAAGCGAAGTCAACCGTGAAATAAAAGATAAAATTTTAACGATAAACCTAATCCCTTAGGTCAAAGTTTAATAAGATATCCCATGAGTGCGGTGTCCTTAAAATCAAGGTGCGTAAATACACAAAACGTTAATTAAATAAGAGGTATTCATGCATTTATACGTTCACAAAAAAATTGCGCCTTGAGTGGGTCCCACCACTACTAACCCTCTTCATCCTGTATCACCTTAAAATTCTAATTCTCTCCCGCATGGACATAAAAGGGCGGAGCTAGGTACTCTCTTTTGCTTTTGAGGGGAAAGGAGCGTTAGTAATCAACTTTCTCGTCCTTTAACTAGTTCGGTACGACTCTCTTATATCCCACTCCGATACCGCAGCGAGCCTCTCCACGTTCGTCTACACTACCGGACTATATGAATAGAGAAGTAGTCGACCCGTTTCTTTTCGGTATTCCAGATCACCTATTTAGGGTTTGTAATTCGTATTTTTTAGTACTTGTGCAATGCCTTCGTTGGTTGAAAGGAAGGTTGATGGGAGTTGCAGGGCCTCCACTTTCTAAGGCCCGAAGTAGAATTCTTTTTAGATTCATTGGGTTATGTACAGCCTCTGCCAAAGTTTTCGGATACCTGTAATATGTTGGTGTAGGCTGCATCCAAAATAAAAGTACAAGCTTCCTTATAACTTTTAGGAAATATCTAAAATGGCGATGTTTTTGAAATCTATACAATCATGGTATCATTATGCAATATGTTAGTCAAAAAGTCTTTCTATAACAGATCTTATTTGTTAATTAATATGATATTTCATGTCGATAGGATCTGATAATGATTTGATAATGGCTAAAACACAATTATATCGTGGAGGAAAGAAGTATGATACACTATGAGGGTCTCACTCTCAGCTGCTGTCAAATCGCCCTGGGTCGACGTATCGCATTCTGATTCGAGAAATTGGGAACATCTAAGACCGACCTCGTTCTGGACGACCCAGGGTTGGTACGCAACGACGACGACAGGTCTCTGGTTAGCGTGAGCCTTCGGGATCATAAGAAAACCGCAATCTAGCTGTAACATGAATGAGCAGAGGATCGCCAATTAATTTATCTGTCAGAACAGTCTGTTGTTAGACTGCCTGGACAATGACTGAAGTAAAGTAAAGCCCACCAGAACCAGCTGATCGACTTCTTCCAGTAGAAGCGATGTCGACTGTCTTGGTTAAGTGTTTATCGCAACCTTACCATGCATCAATGAGGAAGTTTCTTATGGTCCCACGAGTCCACGTTCAAGTTGTTCTCCATCCCATCCAACGTTAATGTCGGCAAGGGGCTAGGGAAACAGACGTAATTGAGAGGGCATAGTGCCAATATTAATTCATGATAGGCGCTCTGTAGTGGTATAGGCTGCATGTCAAGTTCAGGGGTTGGTGGTCTCACCGTTTGTGATGGCACCATGGATTTAGAGAAGTACTCGTACCAAGCTGTCCAGAGAGATTATTTGGCGCATTCGCCCTTACGAGGAGCGGTCAATAAGTTTCGCAATTCGGATATAAGGAAACGAGATATGAGGAAAAGTCTTTTATTATTTTTCAATATAACCACCCTCGACTTCAATGCACTTGCGCCACTTGTCCCTGAGGCTTCAAATTCCCGACAACCAGAAATCTCCCGACTGCTGTTCAATCCACTCGTGGACGGCGAGCCGGACATCTTCATCGTCCCTAACCGACGTCCACGCAGTGCAGCCTTGAGCTGGCGAGATAAAAAGTAGTCGCTAGGGGCCAGATCTAGACTGTAGGAGTGATGGTTGAGCTCCTCGAATCCGCACTCGCGCAGGGCAGCTTGTGCAACTCTGGCCTTGTGGACTTTGACGACGTTAAAGTCAACCATGGAGCGTAAGGGTTCTAGGGACCCAACGGGCAGATACCTTGGTTATGGCCAAATTGTCGTGGATGATGTTGATAACACTTCTATGTGATATTCCAAGTTCTCGCTCGATTTCTTCGACCTTCACCCGTCGATTTTCCAGGATCATCCTCTCCACACGGGCCACATTGTCCTCGTTGGTCACGTCCGACGGGCGTCCTGGACGAGGAACATCTTCAAGGGTCTCACAACCATGGCGGAACTCCCTATTCCAGCGAGCAATGGTTGCATAGGAAGGGGCGGTGTCGGTGTACACTGCAACCATGCGTTCATGGATCTCTTTTGCATTCTTGCCTTCCTTGGTCAAAAATTTGATCACTGCGCGGGGCTCAACCTTCTCCATTGTTGAAAAATTTGTGACTGACGATCTGCGATCAGCTACTGCTCCTTAAATAGACGAGGCAAGAGCGTGAGGCTGCAGGTTCCGACTTGTCATAACTTGTCCTAACGCCGCCACAAACAGCCATCCCCTTCCTCTGTTTTGCCTTACCGATTCGCAAAAACTTATTGACCGCCCCTCGTATATCTCGCCAGAACAATCCCACAAGGTGATTGACAGGCCAACTCAGTCTCCGGACATGATTCCAGTAGGAAACCTCTGGTAGGACCTGAAAAAGGCCGTCGTCCAGCCTCCAATGAGCAAATGAATGCCATTATCATCGATAAGCGAGCCATCATCTCACGCCTTATGTCTGCTGCCCTAGTGGAGAGCATTCCTGGAAGAATGAATGTTCTCTCTTCACTGCCAAAGGACTCTCGACACGATACTGAGCTTCCTGTATCAGTTTGGTGTTGCTGTAATTTTCACACAACTTCATCTGCTGATCTGTTATTTGTTGCTGATCTTACATGTTTAGGCAAATTTTTGTATTTCATTCATTCTCGTTGATTTTGGGGGACATATATAACTTATTGCAATTTATTTCTCATTATGTCAATGTTATATTCATATTTATATGCAAATGAAAACTATACGAAAACTTTGGGGAATGGTTGTAAGTTCAACCCAATTTCACTTCCATTAACTACACCACTTTCTTTAAGAACTTTTCCTTACAAATCTTCTGAGGGAGATGCCCCCCCCCCCTTTTTTCTTCTTCAAATTTTATATAAGGCCCCAACTTCATCGAATGAGTGCAAATGCCTCCGTTGGTTAGACCAATTTCCTCTCTCAATAGAAAAGTCCATTGCACACCGCACATTCATGAGACGTGTGCACTCCGCCACCCTCAAGTCCCTCCACACAATTCCACTTACCCTTACTTCACTACATTAATTCTCTTTAAAAGAAATTCCAACCCAGATGCCATCGTTGGTTAGCGCGTATCTTATAAATCAATAAAGTAAATAAATATAAACATCGTCAAATCACCACTAACCGCTTTCGTCCAAGTTATGGTTGACGTGCATCAATGCCATTACCATCATGACTGGATGGGAGCCACGACGACCCCACACAGAACATACCTTCGACGTCCCCCCCTTTATCATCTCGTTTCTTGTTCCTCTTCTCAAAATAAAAGAAGAAATTATCATTTTGTGCCCCACTAATATTATTACTACTACCACGTACTAATAATACACCTACTTTACTACTAATACCATTATTGTCACTACTAATATTTCGACTATTACTACTACGACGACTTTGACTACTTCCGTTTCTTTCCGCCTTGAACGAAGTGGCGGCGATGTGGATCGCGACCGGGTTTTTTAAGAAGCGAAATCAACGCCTCGGAGACAGGTCTCTCTTTTCCTCTTCCCTCTCCATAGAAACCGAGACAGAGGTTTGTTTAGAGCGGTGTAATAGTAGCTTTCATCCCGATTCAGGCCTAGTTCCTGGAGAAGAAGAGACAACATTAATAAAAAAGGAAGGGTAAAAGGAAGGACACAGGAGTTGAAAGTACCGTACGAACGGAGTCACGTGATAGGGTAAAACGTCAATTAAATGTCACGTAGATCTTAAAACACGAGAAATTCATCGAAAATCGTTATATTTTGATTAGAAAATCAATTTTAGGATTTATATCGTATATTATTGTTTCGCAAATCGGTAATATAATAATTTTAATTCTTAGTTTTGTCCAAAATACAAATTAATGAAACGTATGCTAAGAAAGAGAATAAGTTATGACACAAGTTGGTAGCAGTAACTATTCTTGCGAAATTACTTTTGTTCAACATCGGCCATAAAAAATTCCCATTACTTATGTAATTTTGCATCTCTCCTGCGTCTAAAATCACTTTTAAAACATTTGATTCCATCCAAACCATTATGTTTGGGAGTTAATTAAACTTTATTTAATTGTTGTTCGAAACCCTTTTAAACAAACCGAAAACATTTGTCTGTTTATTTTAAGTCCAGCTAAATAGCTTCCCAGGGCGTTCAATCAATATAATCGAAGGTTTCGTTGGTCTTGTTACTTTGAAAGAACAAACATTGCCCTGTGAAACAGAAACAATTGATTTAAAAAAAAATAATTAAAACTGATTTTAATGCTAATAACTAAGGTTATTTTTATCCCTAGAATGGCATTAATTTTTCATAGCTTAGCCGAAGACTTCAGGTTTAGCCTACAGCTATCCTTCAATGAAGAAAATCGATTTTTTTTTGTCAATAAAATCAGGGGGAAATGCGCTTCGTGACTGCAGAAAATGGGGTGGGTGCCTTGGGTGGGAGAGGAGAGTCATTAAACAAAGGGGAACGATAGAGAGATGAAAGAGGGAAGGAATGGAAGATGAGGGGAGAAAACAACACCGGGTGGGGAAAGGGTATGTATGAATCACGGCGAGGCCCATTTCGGACTGCTGTTTTCGTCTGAGCGAGAGTTGTATTTGAGCGTGGTTATGGTGAGGAAGGATCGGAAGAGAGTGTGAAAAGAAGAGAGTAGAGCTGTGGCTTGTGTTTAAGTCCGTTGCAACAACTGGTTCATTGTCACAATCTTCATGTTTTCATGACAACGGACTAAGTCGCATGGTCTTTTTCTAGTGGCTATTGTATGGAGTCTATAATGCGTAATGGTAAGTTGATATGTAAAAAATAGTCATATTATGTATCCACTAATTGAGAATTTACTGACCAGGATATTTTTTACTTCTATATATAATTACAGTACTTAAATTATATACAGAAGTTATTAATTAAGAATATTGAAAGGGT
Source organism: Ceratothoa steindachneri (assembly GCA_963969495.1). NCBI lineage: Eukaryota > Metazoa > Arthropoda > Malacostraca > Isopoda > Cymothoidae > Ceratothoa > Ceratothoa steindachneri. Next base: position 33,038,134 of record OZ018319.1, read on the forward strand.
TAAAAAGAAAATATAATTAAAAAGAAGCAAGAAAAAAATATAGACAAATTAGTTTCATGATCTTATTTCTGTAAAGTTATATTTTAAAGTAATATTTATCGATTATACTCTTTTTAAATATTTACTGACGTGCTTTCAGCGTCTTTCCTAGCCAAGTTACTCCAGTTTTGTGTTATTTTATAAATACTTTGTATTATTTTATATTAGTTTATACTACACTCCCTCTTATTCCGTTCACTTTTAGCTTTATTAAGTCTTTAATCTGGAACGGTGTCAAAATCTTTTTTGAAATCGAGATAAACTCCATCTAAATTTTTTCTTGATCAAACGTTTTCGTGAAAAAAAGAGCAAATTACTTCAGCATGAGCTTCTGGTTAGAGGTAAAGGTTGGGTGTCTATAGAAGATTACTTCTAGAATATGCCTATGTACTTCGATTCATCGCTGAAGAGTACTTTGACCTATTGGTCTTCTGTCCATATAACGTGCTTAGTGGCGTAGGATAATCTAGCTTACTTGTTTTTAGGGCTGATCATTGGCTTGACTGCTGGTGTGCGGGATTTTAAAGATCGTTCTGTCAAGCGACGTGATACTCTCTTCCAGGAGACACAAATGCCCATGGTTTCATTTACTTCTCGGGAAATACTTGTTGCTGTCTTTTATCTGTCCCTCATTGAGATACAAACAGTGGCTTGGTGATCTTTCTTTGATGTTTTTTAGACCTACTATTAGAAATTCCATTGGTACATGAGCCTGTTGTATCATAACGTGATATTAGGTTGAGGAATAAGTTCTTGCGTTTTTTTTTAATGTTGTGTTTATTTAAGTTTTGTTGACATGATTGTGCGCAAATCAAGAAAGAATAATAAATAATGAGAGCAAAATTTGCAAAGGTTAGGCTACGTCTCCTAACAGCGTATGTAGACTATTAGGCTTTTGCTTAGGCTACGTCTTAAAGTTGAGTAATAAGTCATTGCGGTTTATTTAAAAGTTGTCTTAATTTAATTTTTGTTCTGTACCCTCAAAATGGAATGTCAAGTTGAAAGAAAGGCGCATTTTAGACACTTGTTGTTATTCATTTTCAATCGAGACGGGAACAATGCAAACGCAGCTAAAGCTCATCGGGATATTTGTGCTGTGTACGGAGAAAATGCTTTATCAGAAAGGACAGCTCAATGGTGGTTTTCACATTTCAAAAACGGTCATTTCAATCTTAATGACGAAGAACGTTCTGGTCGCCCCATTAAGTTGGATGAAGATCGATTGAACGACCTTCTTCATGAAAATCCTCGTCAATCGACTAGAGAATTGGCCCTACAATTGGCGTGTGATCATTCGATAGGGAAAGTTCAAAAACTCGATGCATGGGTTGCGCACGCTTTGAGCGTGCACATCAACTTGCTGTGTGGCACCTTATCAAAGACCTTTTGAAAGTCCAGGTATAAGATGTCCACAGCCCAACTACGATCGTACTCACCCAAAATGCAGTGAAAGAATTCTAGTAAATTTGTGAGACACGATCGGTTCCTGCGAAATCCGTGTTGGGAATCCAAGATTAAGTTGTTTGTTTCTAGGTGCTTTACTATTTTATCTGTTATCATGCTATCTAATATTTTGCCCATAACGGATGTCAAACTAATAGGCTGGTAGTTACCTGGGTTTTCGCGCGCTCTCTTCTTAAATATGGGGGTCACGTCCGCCATCTTCCACTCCTCTGGTAATTCCCCAGTTTCCAACGATTCGTTGAAGATCGCAGTAACTTGTGGAGCAGCCTCACCGCTCACTTCACGGAGGACTCTAGGGAGAAAGCTATCTGGACCTGGAGACTTGTACGGGTTAAGGTTCTTTATTCTAGCCTCCACTTCCTCGTCGTCTAATATTATCTCGCTTAGGTTCTCCCCTTTATTGAGATACACCCCTGACCTCGGGGTGGGACCATCTTCCATTGTAAACACAGAGGTGAAGTAGTCGTTCAACACGGTAGCGATAACCAGATTCAACTCTTGCAACGCGCTAACGTCATGTCTTAGAGGGCCTATGCGCTGGCGAACTGGTTTGTACCTATTTACGTGCAGGAAGAATTCCTTGGGGTTCTCTTTGCAGAGGGATGCGACCCGAAGTTCATCATTGCGTTTAGCTTGGCGTTCTAGTGTTTTAATAGTTCTAATATTTTGTCTATACCACTACTTTTCCATTTAGCGTAGTTTTTTTTTCTTGAAAATTGCTGAGGCAATGCTGCGATTGAACCATTTAGGTTGAACAGATTTTTCATTCACATCTTGTTGGGGAACGAACCTAGACTGCTGGTTCATGAGCGGTCTTTGAATCTCAGCCAGTTGGCTGAGACACTTTCACCACTTACAGATTCCAGTCGGCTTATTGCATCTCGTAGACGGTTGAAGTTAGCGCGACGGTAATCGGCTTTGTAGGCAGCATCGCAAGAGGGACTGTCGAACGGATCGCGTAAGGTCAATAAGACTCTTCGGTGATCGCTACCACCCAGACATTCACCCACGCTCAGTCCAGAGTTCATGTCATCCTCAGTGGTGAACCCTAAGTCCAACAATTTCTCACCTCTCGTCGGCTTTTCGACCCACTGTGTCAAAAGGTTATTGTCAGCAAAGTCGATGAGTCATCCCCCCCTCGCAGTCACACGATCTATCACCTCAGTCAACTCCGCGACAGTTAAAATCGCCCAAAATCAGGCTTGGGCGATTTTCACCAACTCGGCAAGTTTAGCGTACATGTTCGAATCCGCTTCCTCGGGTTGCCTTTGCGACCTGCATACCACCACGAGTCGGTATGGAGAGCTGCCAAGATTTATGTCTACTCTTAGGATCTCGTAGACACTTCTAACATTGCAATCAACGGAGGGAAAGCAATTAAGGACGTATAGTAATACCCTGCCACCTTCTCGATTGGGTCTATTGCGGTGAAATATCGTGTAACCTGGAATCATATACTCGCCCTCGAAATCTCAAGTGTCAGCGTGAAACCAGGTTTCTACGATGGCAACTAAGTCTATTCGGGTTTCACCGGACAATATGACTACAAGTTCGTCTCACTTGTTTCGTATTGACCTGGCGTTAAGGAATAGGCAATTAAGGGAACACGGGCTATTCCTCACGTCCCGTACCCTCAGGTGTTTCCCTGCGGTACGTTCGAGTTGTACCCTGAAGCGGGCACAGCACCTCAAGCGTCCCCCGAATTACAGAGATCTGCACGGTGGGGACCCGGATCTTATTCGCCGCTGGAAGGCTCCGTACTCCCCCCGATTTGAGATAAAGCCTGTTCGCCAGAAACGAGTGCACTGACGTTTATCTCCCTAAACTCCAACACTGCCGCCTTCTCATGGAAGCCCGGTTCCTCCTCGGCTGCAGAGTTCTCTATACCCCCTTTCGCTCGAGGTGAGTCGGGTTTACCAGTGACGGGGGCCTCCACGCCTTCCCCTCCTGATCCTAACCCTGTTGTATTTCCCAAGCGCTCTACCGGTAATGCTCGTGTCACTCTCATCAGCCAGAAGGCGTTCTGGTCGATGAGATCAGCTAGAGCTCTCTTACCTTGGCTACTGATGTGGAAACCATTCTCTGTGTACAGATCATCACATCCAAAGAACCGATCAAAAGGATCCAAGAATTTGACGCCTATTATTGCACATAGGTGCCCTAATCTCTCATTGATACCCAAAGGTTTGCTAATTGTATGCACATTCGCAAACTTTCGAGGTACAATCCCTACTAACAATCCATGGTCGGTCTTAGCGCGAAGATCGTTTTCAGTCACCATTGCATTCATCAGGATGGCTTCGGTATTACCTACCTCTCCTTCCCTGAGAAAGAGAGGTCGGTATTACCGACCCCTCCTTCTCTGAGAAAGAGATCGTTCTCACTCACCATCGAGACGAGTACATAGTTCCTGGAGGTAATCTCCACACTCTATTAACCTCCCTCTCGAGTTCCTCGTTGCCCCGACCTGAAAGGCATCGGACCTCCCATCTATATCCAAAACCTTCTCTAAGGTGGCTCTCTAGGCCTCGCATTTGCGGGCCAGAAAGCTGAAACGATACCTGAATGTACTGAAAAAAAATAACACAAACAAGAAATTTTTATAAAATAAAGAAGTTGAAACCTATCTACTTTACTCAGATCTATAATCTATACTAAGATGGTACCATCTAGGTCAGAGAGTGGATTATCTTGTCAAGGCGAGATTTGAACTGTTCGACTGACGAACTGTTCACCTTTTCTGGCGGTAGACGGTTCCACGTTCCGCAAATGCTCGTATGGAATTGCGGTAATTTAAGTTTGTAACTGTGGTTACGCGTAGCATTTGCGTTCAACGTGAACAGCCTCCTGTGATCTACGTTTTCAACTTCTCACATTATCTTAAAAGTTTCGATCAGCTGGCCTCTTAATCGGCACGTCTCCAAGGAGAACATCCCCAGTTCTCATAGCCTTTGCTGATAACTTTTATGTCTAAGGGAGGGGATCAATTTTGTGGCTCTAACCTGTGCCCTTTCCAGCCGTTCAATATCCTTCCTCAGGGCTAGAGACCAGAATTGTACGGTGTATTCAAGGTGTGACCGGACTAGAGAGTTGTACAAGGTGGACTAGAGAGTTGTACAAGGCGAGAACAATCTGCTTATTTCGGAAGCGAAAATGCCTCTTTATGTACCTCAGCATTCGCTGGTTCCTCTTTTCCACCTGGAGGCACTGCTTAGAGAACCTTAGATCACGGCTGATTGCACGCCTAAATCTTTCTCAAGGTCAGTGGTATCTAGCTGTTTTTCTAGTAAGGAGTAGTTTTTCCGCGAGTTAGCATGGCCGATGTGCATTACCTTGCACTTAACAAGGTTAAATGACATCTGCCACCTTTCTGACCCCTCGCCTATCCTGAGAAGGCTATTTTGCAGGCGTTCCCTCCTTCTCGCGAGGTCGCACTATCTCCTAGCTTGCTATCGTCGGCGAACTTGGCTATCGAGCATATTAGTCCTTCGTCTATATCATTGATGTAGACGATGAACAATAGAGGCACAAGCACTGAGCCCTGGGGGCACCCGCTACTGACTGGCGTCCATTGTGAGGCTATCCCTTTGATCTTTACTCGTTGTCTCCGTCTCGAGAGCCAGTTTTTTATCCAGATATATATATATATATATATATATATATATATATATATATATATATATATATATATATATATATATATATATATAGAAAGAGAGAGAGAGAGAGAGAGAGTTTGAAAGAGAAAAAGAGAAATAGCAAGTTGAAAGAATGTTAGGGAGATGATTGCACAGCTTTTTCTTTCATCTCCCAAAAGCCGCTTACAAACAATGGTCTGAAATAATCCGGAGTGGAATAACGGCTTGTGAGCTGAATATTCAGAATGTGAATGCCTTTGTTAGATGTGTGGAACAATAAATATTACCACTGCAATACGAGAATAACCTTTGATGATGTTTCTCCGAATGAGAAAGGAACTTGGATCAAGAAAGAGCAAGAATGTCATTTTCTGACATTTCCCACTAAGGATATAAGCTGAGACTCTGACGTATCGCTATATCCGTGTGTGACTCTTAAATCACTCCATTGTCTATTTATTTACTTGTTTTCTAAGTATCTGTTTAATTATAATAATCAATCTGTATTTTCATGTGTATTTCTTTCAACTCTATTCGTCTGCTCCAGAGCCTGTCAGGCTGTCTGAGTATTAGTTAATTTACCCATCCGTGACTCTAGGGTGTATATGAGGGATAGCGGCTTATCGAATTAATATGTACGCGACAGCTCTCCATAAGTACCATCAAATCGCACTTAAGTTCAGATGTGAACCATCAATATGCCAAAATTGGTACTTAGAGCAGTCAAGAAAAAAGAAACTATAAGTGAGTCATGAAATAAACAAAAATATATACATATAATAATGAAAATAAATATGCTAAACAAATTCAAAGGTTATGAAATTTCATTTATTTTAAGAAGCTATATCAAAGCTTATGTCTACCTTCCCTATTGGGAGATGGAATTAAAAGAATGAGAATACTTCTCCAGTTTGTTATTCTTTATAGGGAGGTAAGAAGGACGTTTCTCAATGTTTTATTCTTTTTGGCATAGTAATTTAGGACAAAAAAGATAATGCAAACTTTTTGTGTTATTTGGAATCTTATTTTGTTGGGCTTAGCGCCATAAATATGTTCTTTCATTATTTTGAATGTCTCGATTTTCAAAGGGTCTCTTTAAACTTTTAACTTTCTTGGTGTTGTGTTTAATATGATCTTATATAATTTTACTCGATAGAAACGTATATTTTGAATTAGAAGTTTAAAATACCTTGCAGTATCGTCCAATATAATATATACACTACCGAGCAAAATAAGAGAACAATTTTCCTCTATTAAAATGGAATTTCCATGGTACAGAAAGGCATGCATTTAATATATTTTATGAAGATTTCATAAGATACAATTTTACGTTGTTCTAATCAATTTATTTATGCATAGGAAATAAAATAAAGTAAATCAAATCTTTACTATATTTTTTATTGTGTATCTAAACTTCGTAAAACAACATGCTATGCCTTCTCTCTGAGCATCTCTGAACCAGCCAGCAGTATTTATGCAGGACAACGTTCCATGCCATACTACAAAGTGAGTAAAATACTATTTCGAACAAGAAGATATTGAAGTAATGAAGTGGCTGTTAAGAGCCCGTACCTAAACCCACTTGAGAAACTCAAGGAAGATTATTGGAGACAAAGTTCGAAACCAGCAGCCTTCAAATGTGAGGAATGTATGAACGAAAATTGAGCCAGAATGGAACAAAATAACACCAAAATTCTGCAAGAAACTGGTGAGGTCCTGTGGTCTCTTTCAAGTGCTTGGTTGTTATTAAGCTTAGGCCAGGAGCTTTTTACTTAAAGCCAGAAATTGCAGTATTTAGCTCTTCTTGGGTGATCGTCATTCCTTCTAGGGTGCACTTCGGCAACTCGTTGAGGTTTGTGGTTCTGTGTGGGGTAAGTCTTCTTTAGTATCTCTCCATGTGCTGCAAAACTCTGTCCCCGAACACCAGATCGAAGTTTTCCTCCTATTCTTCGGAGATAAGAAAGATTTCGCTCTAGATTTTTCTAAAAGTGCGTCTTTTTTATGTAGTTCTGGCACACTTGTTAAGGTACACTTGGGGAGAGTCAGTCTTTATGTTGGTTGCCATCTCAGCTTGCTGCTGAGGTTGTCCTTAACATCCAAGTTGTGGATCGTACGGTCCCACCTTTCTATGATTTCCTGCAACAGCGCACGTTCACTTGTTGGCTGAGCTGATGGACTAAAGCAAAGTTCAATGGCCTAGCGTATCTAGCGGCCCAGACTTAGTCGTTAATAAGCTGGAATCACTGTTGCAGGATCTCTTGAGTTGGGCGCGTCGCGATCAAGACTTTGTGCCTTTTGATCGGAAGTATAGTTTCCGCGGTTGCAAAGCTGTAAAAGATGTTGGACATTTCTTCCTCGATCAACTCTTGCGTGGCAACATTCACCTTAGGAATTTCTTCAGAGAATGAACTTTTGTAGGCCTCTAGTCTGCAGCCGCAAATTTCTTCCTTGTTGGCGAGCGCACGGGTATGGTTGCGGTAGCCATCATGCTTACCATAGGAATATGGACACTGGGTATGAGGGAGCCAAACTGCACAAAATGGATCAAGGGAGAGTTGTAATCTTTAAGCACGATGTCCGGCCTGGTGGCTGTCTCTGAGTGCATGAACGTCGGACAGCCCGACCCAATCCTCTCCACTGCGCCTCTACATAGGATCTAGTCGAGGTTATACCCTCAACTGTCCGCTCGGACGTAACCAGAGATTCTTGATCTGCCGTTGAGGCCGCTGGCGAGGATGACTCGTGAGCCTTATCGAACAGGTGAACAGGTCGTGGATTAGAGGGTACACTCTCTCTAGAGGCTGGTACCTCAAATCCACTTCAATGTTCCCTTGTTTCTTGAGAGTGACGCACAGGAATGACTCCTTCATCTCTCTCACCTTTACAAAGTATACACCTGATCACACCCACAATTGCCGCTCCATCATATCTCTCGTTGAATCCGAAGATCCTGATGGGATCCTCTTCTCTTACTCAATTTCTGGTAGATATTGAACAGTTGGTGTTTATGGTTGTCCCATACTTGCACGTTATACGCAAGAATTACCAATCTGTTTCTTGCGTATATGTTTACTTCCTAGGCTTGGTCGAAGACTTCTAGTACTTAGAAGGGCTGTAAGGACTGTCGGATGAAGTTTTTTGTAAAGACTCGGTTCAAAGAATTTGATTGACTAGTCATACAATTATATATTTTTTCTATCAGGATAGTCTTAAACACATCTTCTTCTGTAGAGGAGTTTAATTACCATCGGAGTTACCCCTTGCAGATACCTGTGGCAATGTCCTAAGTGGTGAAGGTCCATGTTTGTGTGGTGTTTTTATTCACCGCGATGACCAGATTTATTTGTCTGGCATCCAGTGAATATAATTTAGAAGTCTGTTTGGTTTCGCCTTTAGGTGGTGGGGTTTTCTTTTCGATTTTCATATGGTTAGACTTTGGGCGGGGCTGCTCGGTGGAGGGCCCGGCGGCGTCGATTTTTCATCGAGAGCTGTAGACTTTTTTGAGCCACTTCCTCTGTCGTTTGTGTTGATTTTGCTGTGGCGGTTGGGATGGGAGATACGGTTGGCAGAGCTAGAAATTTATCAGAAGGAGGGTTGGAGGGGAACTTTAGAGGTTCCTGGCTAATTTGCCCCCGTCGATTTGTTGATCCCCATGTTGAAGGAACCAGGGGTCACTTAGTTTAAGATATGCCAGTGTAGAATGATCACCAGAAGTTTCGTTGGGTCTAATCCGATAGTTGGAGGACTATTTGTGGGTAAGGCTAGGGTTGGCTGACTGACGGCTGCAGCATAGTTCTTGCTGTACTGGCGTATGTTCGGCTTGTAAAGACTCTGTCTGCAGTCTTCCTACGGTTTAGGTGCTCTCTGCGTACAGTGCACTGCATGCTCAAGTTTTTGTGATGCTTCAAGCAGTTTAGGCTCTACTTTACCTATGAGACGCAGCGCATCTATGCGTGCCCTTCCTGTCCACATTCCCATCACATAGTCTTCTATTTTTCAGGGCAACTTCGAATTTATAGCCGAATAAGCAAGTCAGCATGTGGTAGTGCTTCTCTTGCAAGATTTGCGTAGAGGCAAAGATCATACTGAATAGCTCCAGCCCGGTCATCTTTGCCTTTTCCGCCATCTTTCTTTGTTCAAATATCACCTTGAACACATGCCTTAGGTCGCTGAACTTGACGACCTCCGCAACTTTGGCCCACACATAGTTCCTTCCAATCTCTGCCTTAATTTTCTGTTCCGTTCTGGCTTCCACCCATGGTTTGATCTTGCGATGACTGAAAGGGGTAGGTTTCGGCTCGAATTCAACTCTAGGTCGAAGTGGTTATGGCAGATAGCTGCGTATCCATGAATTAGCTCGATGAAATATTTTATGCCGATGTCCAGTTGTCCGAAGATGACTTAGATCACCTGGGGCTCAGAGATACGTTCTTCCTTGGTCTGGCAAAGCAAGACCCGTAGGTCTGGTGGCTCCTCTGGGACGCGTCTTGAACCTCCTTAGCCGAGTCCTATCAGAACAGGCACAGTAGCACCTTAACCCTGCCCAGTCGTCACCCATGGCCCAAGGCGACACAGGATGAATCTCTGATCCATCGTCCTTAAGTCGTTTTTAACAAAGTGAGCTCGATAGAAACAGGAGCAATCTCCGATCAGTCTATCGCTTCTCTACTGAGTCCAGGGGGAGGGGATAGGGGGGCCCAGATACCCTCCTTTCAAGCAGGGCAGTCACAGGAGGTATCTCAATTCAGCCCGTCCACG